>BQNB010000038.1:201683-225401 GCA_026074375.1 Tanacetum coccineum | reverse complement strand
ATTTCTATGTATAAAAAAAACTTTCCTTATATTTATAATCTACAAGTGATCTATAAAATTAGGATTAATACATTTAATTTACAATATTTCCAAGTATAAGTAATTTAATAACTACGGATAAGGTTAAATCCCATGGGAAATAATCAAATCCGAGTAATGATCACGATATACTTTTAATATTGTTAAAAAGCTGACGTAAAGATGTTTATTCTTGCGTTGTTCCGTCGCGGGTTCCCTTGCGAGAACCACTAAACCCATGCGTTATAGAATGTTGCAAGAAATAACAAGTTTACATATATATTGCAACACGATCTAGCAAAGTGTGTGTGTGTGTATATATATATACACACACACACACACACACACACACACACACATATATATATATATATATACACACACACAATAAGCATAATGATCGAGTGCTTTTAGTCCATATTAATTTTTTGAAAACTATTTTTGCACATATATAATAAAACACCACATTATATAATAAGCAAAACTAAATTGAACAATTAATCATACTAAAACACGTACTCATTTAATGCACATATAACACAACCAATATATGCAACAAACACCAAAATAAGACCCTCAGCGTGTTGTTGGAATCATCCTAGAACACGTGGTACACATACATCGATTACTCGATTGCAAATGTCACTATACTTGATGTAAACAAGAAAACTAGAATTTTCGACTTCGAACCACGAGCAGGCAAGGAAAAAGTCTTCCCCGCTATTTGCACTAACCATGAAAGTTTTAGCTACTGGAGTTTTGAATTCTCAAAAAAAAAATCGTGGTCCAACTCCTTACAGTTTGTCAGGAAATCAGTTTTTAGTGGGCGAAGATCAATGTATCAGCACTTAAAAATAATCAATCACTTATGTAAATTCAAGACGTATCAAGGTTTTAAGCATCAAATAAGCATACCACATTATCAATAATGCATAATAGACATATTAAGCTTAATGAGCCATGGTTTACATGCACGTAAACACATGGTTAACAATTTATAAAAATACATAAGTAACAATAAGTCAATAAACGCGAATTATAAGCCAAGCAACATAATAAGAGTGTCGGATCATGTAAAAACACTAACCATATTTATATTTCCAGATTTTAGATGACTCTTAGAAGTCTTTATTTCACTAAATAAAATCCTAAAATAGACCACACATAAAAGGCAAAAAAATATCACAAAAATATGCGTTTTTAAGCGGCTTTAGGTAATTATAAGGCTATATGAACGGCTCGTGATACCACTGTTGGAAATGGTTATCTAATAACCTAATATTACACATAATATACTACGAGCTACGCAGCGGAATATGAACACATATAGCCAATATAATTAACATAAAACATAAACGGGAAAGCGTACCATATAGCAGTCAAGCTATGGAAGAACGGGAGCTTCTTCAAAATACGCACATGTATTACAACGTGCAACACTGAAACATTTCGAGTTACTAAAGGAAGTAACCTCTACGTGTATCCACACTACACGTTAACCAATATCACCCGAATGCTAGTGCCTCTAGCGATAACCGAATACTAGAAGAACCAACCATGAGTCCCTTTACAAGAGGGTCTAATGTTTTGGTTCTAGGAGAGAAGAGAAGAGAAGAATGGATGATTAAATGAGGCTTAAGGACCCTCTATTTATAATGCTAGAATTAGGGCATCTAAGAACTTGGGCCTAATCTAGCAAAAGCCCATTCTTTCTTTCCCCCTTGTTTTGGCCGTCCACCATACAAGCCCAAACATCCATTTGGGTTGACTTGTTGACTTTGTATAACTATTATGTACATTACATATTAATTAAAGGACTTAAAGTTAATTATTCGTAAACGTACTAATTAATGACCGTTAAGTATTCTATCGTTAGAGTATTAATAAATATACACTTATATTATTATATATATATTAATAGAATGATATCTATGTGTATATATGTGTGGCCCTCGTAGGCCCACGTATTCCTAGACATATAAATATCCGTATGCCATGAGCACATCCCAACACTTTGATAGGTGTTGTTTGGAATGAGAGAAATAGTTGACACATGACAATTATAAGGCGAGTTCATTTTATCAGTACAAACATGAAAAACGTGTGACTATAAGGTGAGTTGAGTTTGGGTTCGGACGAGAATCATGCAAGGTAAGAGGAGGTGGGTTGGGCTGGAAAAGAGGTGTTTGGTCTGTCGTAACCATTGTGATGTGTGGGCCGATGGTAGGAGACATATGAGTTGGGCGATGGGCTGGGCAGGAGTAACGAGCCAGGAGTAAATGGTGAGGGTCGGGGGAGTGGGCCGGTGTTATGGGGGAGTAGAGTTGGTCCGATGAGCTGGATAGGTGGTGCTGGGCCGGTATTAACCCGTGTGATGTTTGAGCCAGGTTGGTGTTGGGTGGTATTTGGAATAGGAGTTGGTTGTTGAAGAATATGGTGAGCGATAAGGTTTGAAACTGTGTCTAGAAAGGTATAGGAAGGGGTATCGTTAGGTGTGATAGACCCGTAAGAAAAAATGATCTCATCAAAGGTGACATTACGAGAAATGATTATTTAACCGGTGGAAAGGTTAAGCCAACAAAATCCGCGATGGTTTAACAGGTAGCTCCAGAAAATGCATGGAGTGGAATGATCTCAAGATTTCTTACTATATATATAATATATATATAATAAATATATAATATAAATATATAATAAGGATAATCAAAAATATCAATAATAAGAATTCCAAGAGGCTTTTTAAAAGGAAATTACTTTTGACCAAAGCAAAATCCCAAAAAAAACCCTTCCCGGGTCGTTTTCCGACGAGGCGTGAATTGAGAATCGAGTTTAAGCTCGTGATCGCGTGTTTGAATGATTCAAGATTTGATTTGGTTCCTAATTCTACTAATAACATGCAAAGACAAGTAAAATCAAACCTAAAACGAAAGTAATTAAAGATTTAAACTAAAAAACGATAACGGGAATCAAAACCCGTTCTTTAAAAACCTAAAATCTACAAATTTAACCCTAAAAATGCCAATTTAATTTTTAACAAGCCTAAATGATTAATAAAAATTTTAGAAAAAAGAATTATATTTTTTTTACTTTTATTTATTTTTTTATGAATTAAAAACAGTTTTATTCTAAATTAAATATTAAAAATACTAAACTATTTATAAAAAATCTAAAAAAATTACAAAAAGTACTTTGAACAATGCTGAATCTAAGAAAAATAAAACGGAGTTACCAGCTTATTTGAATAAGCTAGTATTAAAGCTAAATGGCTAAAACAAGGGTTAAGTATTTAATGTTGCAAGCTATAACCAGAAAAGACCCAAGGGCAGTGTGGTAGTGGAGTGTGGTGTTAAATGCTTGGTAGAGGTTGTGGAGGTCACGGGTTCGAGCCTTGCTCACCCATGACTTCCCAATTTCCTAAGTATTTTATTTTTCGAAATTTCTTTTTGCAAAATTCTTTAAGACTTGAAAATAAGTAACTTTTGTGAATTGACTTTTTATAAAAACCTAAAATAAGCTAGAAATAAGCTCAAATAAGTGACAGACTTGGCTTTTACACTAAGACTTAAGAGGCTAAACTATTGGCCTTTTTTAGACAAAATAAGCATTTCAAAAAGAAAATAAGCTAACAACAGACAATAAGCTATACCTAATAAACACTATGGAACAAAAATAAGCAAATAAAATGAGCTAAACTAAGCTTAAATGACAGAATTACCTAAAAGGCTTTTAAACTTAAATTCTAAACTAAAAATGCTATTAAGCTTGAATAAGCTCTAATCTAAACTAAATAAGCTAAAAGGGCCTTAAACCTAACCTAATAAGCAAAACTAAGCACAATATAAGCAAATCCAAGTAGCAATAAGCTCAGAAAAGCAAATAAGCAACTATGGCCAAAAACTACTGAAACAGCCAACAAGGGCACTTTCTAGCTTATTTTTAAGCTAGAAAATGGATCCTTATGGCTTAATGACTTATAACACTCTAAAGCTTATACAACAAGCTATCTAAATCAGCAATTAATTTTTTTTTTGAAAATCAAATAAGCCATGAAAAAGCCTCATGAAAAGGCTGATTACACAGAATGTACTCTTTTTGGTTTTCTTTTCAAAAGGCAAATGAGCTTTTTGCAAACCTATTTTAAGCTAGTGAAATAAGTTCAAAGTACAAAATAAGCTAAAACAGATAAAGTCTATACTATAAACTACTTATGCTAACAAATTCAGAAGCTAGAACCTACTTTAGCTTATCTAATTTTTAGATTGAAAAGTGGTTTTTTTTTTCAAAAACTTAAAACTAAAACTACTATGACAGTTTTTGATCAAAAACTCAAAGAACAATTGCAGACTTAAAGACTTTGTTTCTAACTTGTTTTAACACTTTTCTAAACACAAAAACATGATAAAAACTTAACCTACAAAAATCTAATCCAACTGATTAAACTTGTTAAATCCCTAAAGTTTCAAACTACAACTTTTTTAAAACCTTAAAATCAAGTCGTAACACTTAACAACTTATGAAAACTGACTTTTATTATCAATTAAGGTTAAACTAAGATGACCCAAAAGGCACAACTGATTTTGACCCATTTTGACCCTTGAACACAGTTAAACCAAACACCCCTTTAAACAATGATTTTAACATTTTTAATCTGATTAATAGATTTTAAGCTAAGGTTTCTTAAAGACCAGATGTTTAATAAGTTTTAACAACAATATTAAGCAGATTTCAGCAAGAATTAAGCATTCAAATAAGCCAAAACAGATAATGCTAGTTTAAGCTATTTTTGACAGATTTAAAGCAAAACTTTAAACTATAGATTTTTAAACTACAACTAAGCAATATAAGCTACAAACATCATTAATAAGCTATACCTAGTAGATACAAACAAGCAATAAGCAAAGATAAGCAGTAAATAAGCAAATAAGCAGTTTTTGAGCAAGAATGTATAAATGAACTCACAAGTGGTCCTTTGCTTTTGGTTAAGACTTAAACACCCAAATCACTTTCTGAAACATCCTATAGCTTATCCACATAAGCACTAACCCATGGCCATCCACAATATACCATGCTCTATGAAAGTAACTTGTGAACAAATAAAAGCTTAAGTGCATAAAGAAGTTTATAGAACAGATTTGCATAAAACCATAAAACTTGAAATTTCATTAAACATAAAAAGATTACAAAGCTTGAAAGTTTAAATGACAGAATTTAAAGACTTAAAAACATAAAATTAAAAAAAGTAAATTACACTACTCCTAAGTTACACACTTGAAAATGAAGAAAAAGCACTATATATATAGCCGAATATGCTGGCATATGTGTGCTTGTTGTGTTTCTTGTGTGAGGAGCATCAAGAGCTTCATCCTAGCCATCAATTTATCTTGTTCACCAAGCTAGATCATCACAGCCCTTTATTTTTGTCTCTGTCCCATCAACGAATAAGGTTATAGGGGATTGCCAAGGTGATTGGACTGTTGTGGTGTGAGGTGGTGATGTGGGGTTCGTTTAGGGTTTTGGGAAAGAAGGGAAATAGACATGAGAGGTTAGGGGAGATGAATAGTAATTCTGGCAGGAATATAGATTTGGGTGTACTGGTTGTTTAATTTAGTAACGGGGTTAGGGGGTAAAGGAATCAGGGTGCAAAGGGTTAAAGGTTGTAGGGAGTAAATGTGTTACTCCTTAAGGACTAACGATGTAAAAGTTTGTATAGTGTTGTGGGCTAACGGGGTTAAGTTGTTATTGGGCCATAGTTAAAAAAATGTTTGGGCCGAGGTTAAATAAATGACTTGGGGGCTATATTGACATAATACCATTTAAGGTAGTCCATTACAAATATCTTAATGGGCTGACCCGGCCCATTATATGGTTGCGGGTTGCCCATTTAAGTTTTCCTTCGGTTCCTAGCTTCGACTTTGACTTTGACTTCTCGGTGTGACTTTGACCTTTTTTTGACTTTTGACTTTGACTTATCTGCGCTCTTTCCATTCCGTGCTCGAATTTTGTTCGTTTTTGCATGTTTTTTGTCCTTTTGTTTTGATATCCTATACCTGCACAGTAAATAACACAAAACAAGCATATATTTGGCATTCTTATGTCCTGTGTTTGGTCATTTGGGGTCGTTAATTAGTAAAAGGTATTGATTTAAGCACATACCAAAAATCCCCCATACTAAGATATTGTCGTGTCCTCACGCAATGCCATAAGTAAACACTTTGGAAAACTAAGAATCTCAATCCCCCTCGACTAATTACCTCGAAAAGTAGGTAAGTGTTCATCAAAGGGAATCAAAGAATCGCTAGCTTCGAAAAGCCCCGTTTTGACCATTTTTAACTATTTATACTTATTACCACATATATTTTTGTATTTTTCCCTTTTTCTCATTTTTTGTACTTTTCATTTCAAGCAACTAACTAACATGTTTGGACTTTCGTTATTTTCATAACTTTTAGGGTCACGGAATAAGAAGCACTTTAATCCTAAAATGCCCAAAAAGGGTAAATTCATCGTCCCCGATTTTTCACTTGTCCCAAACCAAGCTTAAAAACGAAATCACCGTTAAATATAAGTTAAGATGCTAACACTACTCATACTTGTACCTTGTGAAACTTTTCGCTCCCGACAATTATTATATCTTAGGTGAATGTGCTTATTTTGAATTTCAACCATAGATCAAACGTTTTGCAAAATTTCTATGCTTCACGTTCCACCCAAAAGTAATGAGTTTGAAGGCGAGATCATCCCATGTAGCGACTTTCGTCTCGGCACATCCCCACTCTTTGCGGCCTAGTGACAAGGCTTGTTGACACCCCTACAAAGACTAGTCACGATACTCACGGCCCTTAGATTCGGTTTCAAAACCCTTGGATTTCCCGTTTATACATAAAATCACAACTTAAAATGAAATAGTCTTAGTTCAAAAGCATATTTAAATTTAAGAAAAAGAGATTTTCCCTATATTTATTAATTCACGTTTATTACACTTAATATAATTACACATCCTTTAAACTAAGGAAATCCTCGACCTTTTAGAAGGCTGCAACATCGGTTGTGAGCCGGCAAGATGCAACAAACTTTTATCAGTCTCGGATAATTACTATGTGCCTTATTTAGAAGACTACAACATCGGTTGTGAGCCGGCAAGATGCAGTAAACTTTTATTAGCCCACAGTTTTTATTATTATTATTACCTCATTTTTTATTTTTTTATAACACTTTATATTACCATGATATAGAGAAAATTTCTTTTTAGAAAATTTAAGTATAAATTTGAACTAAAATTATTGATATCGACCATACTTCAAACTTGTTTTATTTAAGTTTAATTTTTCGAAGAAGCACGTAATATGGAGTCCGGTTAAAGCTTATGGGAGAGAAAAGAAGCCACAAACTAACTTATGAGCTCTTAAGATTTCCACAATCCTTGTTTAGGCATCTAACTCATAAATAACTCTATCATTCTCGTTCTTTCGCAAATTAATAATCTTTAATAAAAAGATCCGCGGAATGCTTAGTCACCCGCCCCCCTTAAAAAAAGGTTAATGCAATGCAAGAGCTCAACACGCTCAAATACGAGTCAAAATTTCTTCTTATTCTAACCCAGCAGGAAAGTTCAACATTGTGATAAAACACTTATTTATTTTTTTGACAAATTTTTTAAATTTTTTTATTTATTTTGGTATTTTGTGATGTGTGGTAAAAATAGGTCGGGGATACAAATTTCTATGAAACAACGGACTGCAGGCACAATCAAATCGATAAATCCCCCCATACTAGAATTGAACATTGTCCTCAATGTTTTAAGAAGGGTCTCTATGTAAATCTAAAGCCGTTTATTAAGTATCTAAAGAAAAACGTTTAGTCGATATGGATTAGGATATTCGAACCCATAATCATGCTAAGGAATAAAGCTCGGAGTGAACGAAAGAACAAAACCATGAGTTACGAAGTCTTCCAAACGAGTGCAATCCTAGACAGATAACATAAAACCAAAGCACGAGAAAGGAAGATGGCGAGCCTCCTCACAACACACACTTACTCAATTACTAACTATTATAATTTATATAAGGATATGCATGGGGAAGCCACCTACGAAGCACTTGTTTAGAAAGTCACTTTAGCTGACTCAAATCCCCCATACATGAGCTTTGTCAAGGGGATAAAAAGGAGATGACGAACACCCAAATTAGGATTGTTTCTCTCCATGAATCAACATCGGGCTTTTATGATGAAAAAGCTTGGAAGCTTTAAAGCCTTGATGTGATGAAGAAGGAGGAGATTTCTCCTTTGAAGCCTGAACACCGTGATTGAAAACTTTGTCTTCATTTTCGGATGAAAATGGAAGTAAAGTATCAATCACGGGGGAAAGAGTAAAAAGAAATCTCGTGGATTCGACTTCAATGCATATCCCCGGATCGTAAATCTTGTTTCTATCTCCGAAAGGAGAAGAAACATCAAGATCGGATCCGAGATCATTATGAGAAGGAATGAAGTCGAAATCTATATGAAGGGTGGGATGGGTGGGCAAAATATTAGGCACATAAACGGGGATGTCTTCCACCACATCAATGGTTGAATCTCCCGAATCGGGATAATCAACATGAAATGATTCGAACTCGGGAAGGGAAGTAGAATTATCGTCTCCTTCCGAGTCGTAATCATTACTCTCAATACCCAATGGTATTGAGTCATCCGGACCGGGAAATATATCGATCTCTTCTCTAAGAGAGTCACTATCCTCAACGGGGATAGGAAATGTGGGAAGAGACTCGATGATCGTATTTGGATTAGCATGAAAATCTTTCGGCGGACGGGGAGATGAATTATCGTATAAGAACCTCTCCAAAAGACTAATATATTCCTCGTGCTCTCTATTAACAATTCTTGGAGGAATTTTTATGAGTTCACCGGCGAACTCATCGAGGAGAGAATCAATCTTGGGAGAGGAAGCCATCAAAGTATCACGATTGAGTAATGATTCAAGAAGATAAGACTCGGTATCAAAACGATCATTTTTCGGAGTAGAATCGAGGTCTTCATTATGAATCGGATTAAACTCACTAGAAATGATTTCCTCGTCAAGATCAAAAAGAGGGTTCGAATAAGTTTTAAAACTTATTTCGTGAATAACCTCCTCATGACTTGACTCGTCATCACTAGAGGTAGAATCGTCGAAGAGAGGATTGGAAAACGTTGAAAAATTTGTCGTTTGAGAATCATCACAATCGGGCACATCACACTCACATTCATCCTCGGACTCACTTGGGTTTTGGACAAGGTTCTCAACACTAGACTTTATGAATTCGTCCGATTCCGTTTCCGGAATTGTGTCAAGATGTTTGTCCACCATGATGAGAGAGTCCGTTTTTGGTGAATCGGGTGTGATTGCGGTAGAACATGTCATGAGATATTCTTGTGTTGCAAAAGAATACTCATCGTCGTCATCATCATAAGATGAGGTAGGCAAATTCCAACTTGGAGTATTAATATATTCTGCCAACTCCTCGTTTATACTTTGCAAATCTTGAAGAAGTTTGTTAAGCAATTCTTGTACCTCCTCGGATTGAGCATGCTTAACTTCAAAAAATTTGTCCCAAGCTTGCATTAAAACCTTCGGTGTTTCCCTAAAAGAAATACGATTAAACTTCTTTAAAAAGTTTTGTATCGATTTCATTAGGTCTTCTCGGGCTTGCAAAGCTTCCATTCTCATTTCTTGAGGAGGTTGATGAATGACGGGAAATTGCGAGGGATGAAATTAGTCAAAACTGGAAGAATTGGAATTGTGAAAATTTTGATTCATCGGTTGACGTTCAAAAGTTCATGAGACCCCTGTAATTTCACACAAAATAAATTGTTTGTGGAAAACTTGGTGAAGTTTGCGGAAAATCATCAAAGTTTTGATTGAAACACGGGTCCTGATTGTAGACAAACGGGACTTGAGGTGGACAATCATAACCATAATGAGCATCGTTCCCACATAACTCACAAGAATACGTCTGGTAGTGGGGTTGTGGAGGGTAGTCGGAAATATTTTGAGAATCATCGAAAGAATTTGGATTTGGATCATAAGCGAATGAATTTCCAGCTCTCGAAGCGCAAAATGAACAAAATCCACCGTTTAACGGGCCTTCACACCCGCAACAAGTGACTGGCTTTCCATCTTCATAAGTGCAATTTAAACAAATTTAATTTATAAGATTAACATCACACTGCTGGCACGTACATAGATAACAATAAAAGCCATCACATGGTTGTCCACACCCCACACACTCACGTTGGTTATACGAAGACATGTCAAAGAATTAAACGGATAAGAGGGTAACGAAGATAAGAATTAAACGAATAAGAGGATAGAGAAGATTATTTATAGCAAAATACAAAAGAAAGAAAAATATTTTTGGTAACCGATAATCGAACAAGTGTACGGTAGCTCTTTAGAAAACACACAAAGAAGAGGAGGAGCGGGTAAGTGCGAAGCTATTAAAAACCTTCTCCTTTCGGGTCGAAGTTCATAGGATTGACCCTCCTTATACCTCTCTTATAGTTTGTAATCTAACGGTGAGCCGATTTCACAAGTGACACAACGGTTGATTTTGTTGTTTTTCAATTTTTTTGGTATTTTTGATTACTTGAAAATATTCACAAATGAAAGCGATAACTTCACGGGGAAGGGTCTTCAAACACTAATCTTCAAACGAAACACGATAATCGTAACACACATCCCCGACAGCGGCGCCAAAACTTGATCTCAAGATTTCTTACTATATATATAATAAATATATAATATAAATATATAATAAGGATAATCAAAAATATCAATAATAAGAATTCTAAGAGGCTTTTTAAAAGGAAATTACTTTTGACCAAAGCAAAATCCCAAAAAAAACCTTCCCGGGTCGTTTCCCGACGAGGCGTGAATTGAGAATCGAGTTTAAGCTCGTGATCGCGTGTTTGAATGATTCAAGAATTGATTTGGTTCCTAATTCTACTAATAACATGCAAAGACAAGTAAAAGCAAACCTAAAACGAAAGCAATTAAAGATTTAAACTAAAAAACGATAACGGGAATCAAAACCCGTTCTTTAAAAACCTAAAATCTATAAATTTAACCCTAAAAATGCAAATTTAATTTTTAACAAGCCTAAATGATTAATAAATTTTTTAGAAAAAAGAGTTATATTTTTTTTGACTTTTATTTATTTTTTTATGAATTAAAAACCGTTTTAATCTAAAAAATTAATTAAAAATACTAAAACTAAGTTGGAAAATTCTGAAAAAAATTACAAAAAGTACTTAAGAGTAAGCTAAACCTAGGAAAAATAAAATGGGTCACCCAGCTTATCAAAATAAGCTATTAATAAGCTAATTAAGTCTGATAAGCTAAAAAGGGAAAAAACAAGGGTTAAGTATTTAATGTTGCAAGCTATAACCGAAAAAGACCCAAGGGCCGTGTGGTAGTGGAGTGTGGTGTTAAATGCTTGGTAGAGGTTGTGGAGGTCACGAGTTCGAGCCTTGCTCACCCATGACTTCCCAATTTCCCAAGTATTTTATTATTTGAAATTTTTTTTGCAAAATTCTTTAAGACTTGAAAATAAGCAACTTTTGTGAAATGACTTTTTATAAAAACCTAAAATAAGCTAGAAATAAGTGACAGACTTGGCTTTTTACACTAAGACTTAAGGGGCTAAACTATTGGCCTTTTTAGACAAAATAAGCTTTTGAAAAAGAAAATAAGCTAACATCAGACAATAAGCTATACCTAATAAACACTATAGAACAAAAATAAGCAAATAAATTGAGCTAAACTAAGCTTAAATGACAGAATTACCTAAAAGGCTTTTAAACTTAAATTCTAAACTAAAAATGCTATTAAGCTTGAATAATCTCTAATCTAAACTAAATAAGCTAAAAGGGCCTTAAACCTAACCTAATAAGCAAAACTAAGAACAATATAATCAAATCCAAGTAGCAATAAGCTCAGAAAAGCATATAAGCAACTATGGCAAAAAAACTACTGAAACAGCCAACAAGGGCACTTTCTAGCTTATTTTTAATCTAGATAATTAATCCTTATGGCTTAATGACTTATAACACTCTAAAGCTTACACAACAAGCTATCTAAATCAACAATCAAAAAAAATTTTGAAAATCAAATAAGCCATGAAAAAGCCTCATGAAAAGGTTGATTACACAGAATGTACTCTTTTTGGTTTTCTTTTCAAAAGGCAAATGAGCTTTTTGCAAACCTATTTTAAGCTAGTGAAATAAGTTCAAAGTACAAAATAAGCTAAAACAGATAAAGTCTATACTATAAACTACTTATGCAAACAAATTCAGAAGCTAGAACCTAATTTAGCTTATCTAATTTTTAGATTGAAAAGTGGCTTTTTTCAAAAACTTAAAACTAAAACTACTATGAGAGTTTTTTGACCAAAAACTCAAAGAACAATTGCAGACTTAAAGACTTTGTTTCTAACTTGTTTTAACACTTCTCTAAACACAAAAACATGATAAAAACTTAACATACAAAGATCTAATCCTATGAACTGATTAAACTTGCTAAATCACCACAGTTTCAAACTACAACTTTTTAAAACCTTAAAATCAAGTCCTAACACTTAACAACTTATGAAAACTGACTTTTATTATCCATTAAGGTTAAAATAAGATGACCCAAAAGGCAGAACTGATTTTGACCCATTTTGACCCATGAACACAGTTAAACCAAACACCCCTTTAAACAATGATTTCAACATTTTTAAACTGATTAATAGATTTTAAGCTAAAGTTTCTTAAAGACCAGATGTTTAATAAGTTCTAATAACAATATTAAGCAGATTTTAGCAAGAATTAAGCATTCAAATAAGCCAAAACAGATAATGCTAGTTTTAAGCTATTTTTTATAGATTTAAAGCAAAACTTTGAACTATAGATTTTTAAACTACAACTAAGCAATATAAGCTACAAACATCATTAATAAGCTATACCTAGCAGATACAAACAAGCAATATGCAAATATAAGCAGTAAATAAGCAAATAAGCAGTTTTTGAGCAAGAATGTATAAATGAACTCACAAGTGGTCCTTTGCTTTTGGTTAAGACTTAAATACCCAAATCACTTTCTGAAACATCCTATAGCTTATCCACATAAGCACTAACCCATTTAGGGCCCACCACAATATATCATGCTCCATGAATTGACATATTTTTTATTCTTTTGAGATTTTTGATGAAAAGACTTAAACTTTTTAAACTATGAAGAAGTTTAAAGAGTTTAAGTTAAGAATAGCTTATAAGAGTAACAAGAAAGCTTATATGAACTTATGAAATCCTTTGAACATTAATGAAACATGAACCTTAAAAACAAAATTTTAAATCTTAAAAACCTCAAATTTCATTAACTTAAGAAACAGATTACAATACTTAAATTTTAAAGACAATAAGCTAAAAGTTAACTAAATAAGTTGAAAAGTAAAAACTAGATGCCTTTCAAGGCTACAATGAGTCCTATTTATAGAAGAAAATTAGGTCTTGAGTCTTCAAGCATTGTGCTACTTCTGTGAGTGATAACTGAGGTGTTTTTGTTGTGTGAGTAAGTCAAAAACTAATCTTAGCCCTCCATTTTGTGTGTTCTCCAAGTCAAGTGATCTCAACCCTTTAATTTTTGTCTTCAACCTTGAACGAATGGGGTTGTTTAGGATTGCCAACATGGATTTGTTGGTTTATGAAGTGGGGTTAAGGTGGGAGAGTGATGTTTTTGTCTGGGGTTGCAGGGTAACCCGTTTTGGGGAAGATAAACAGTGTTAATGGGTTTTGAAGAGAAATGGGTGTGTTTGTTTTGGTTTAACGGGCGTTTGCCCTATTTTTGTTAATCATTTGCACTGTTAGTCCTTTTGGACTAACAATGTTAGTCCTTAACGGTGTAAGGGTGAAAGGGTGTATGGTTTGGGCTTTTGTTTGGGCCGGTTTAAGGTTTTGGGTTTTTGTATAAGTTAAATGGCATTGGGCCATTTAAACTTATAAAGTGGTCTTTATATACTTTAATGGGCTGACCCGGCCCATTAGATGGGTACGGGTTGGCCCATTTAAGATTTCTTTTTATTCGGCTTCGTCTTTGACTTGTTAACTTTTGACTTTGACTTTTGACTTTTTCACGCTCTTTCCATTCCGTGCTCGGTTTTGTCCGTTTTGACTTGATTTTTGTCCTTTAGTGAATATCCGTTACCTGCACAGCATAAATCATAAAACACACAAATACAATGTATTTTTGGTATATTTTGGTCATTTTAGGTACATTTTTATAGGTAAAAGGTATGTGTAATTAAGCACATACCATGGAACGTGGGTTGGGTTATTTCCCATAAACTGAAATTCACAATTATTAGACGAGAGAGTTTTTAGGAAGGAATCGTTTTAGGTAAGGATGCAAAAATTACTAGGTGCTAGCTAGGCGTCCGGGTACCGCCTAGCGATTAATCGGTTAGGCGGGGATTAATCGGAGATCAATCGGATTAGACTTTTTATATATAAAATTATACAAATTTGAAAATGTATGCCCGGTTTGCTTGATTTTTGTC
This sequence comes from Tanacetum coccineum, assembly GCA_026074375.1. Taxonomy (NCBI): domain Eukaryota; kingdom Viridiplantae; phylum Streptophyta; class Magnoliopsida; order Asterales; family Asteraceae; genus Tanacetum; species Tanacetum coccineum. Next base: position 210,810 of record BQNB010000038.1, on the reverse strand, counting down.
CAATTTGGCCGATTTATCCCCGATTTGGCTGATTTCTATCCGTAACCGAGTTGGCCGATTTAAGCGATTTTTCTAATTTGGCCGGTGTATGCCCGATTTGGCCGAATTTTATCCGGTTAATAGGTATGTTGACTGATTTTTGACCAAAACGATTAATAAGGCCGATTAGTGAAACTCAAAGAGGTAAATCCCCGCCTAGCGCCTAGGCGCCGATTAATCGGCCGCCTAGACCGATTTTTGCAACACTGGTTTTAGGTTGTGATACCATGTAAGTTGGGTTATTTTTCCATAACTAAATAGTGATAATGTGTACGGTATAAATAAGAATACACATGCTAAAATATTATACGAGTTTGGTCTAATATAAACTATGCTTGTTTCTAAATAATACTTTACTAACAAAGACTACTTTACATTCAATAATAGATGATTGACATGTGACATTAAGAGCACTAAGTGTGGTAACACCAGAACCGACGTTATGCCAACGTGGCAGTCGCGTTACCGGCGTAACCATACCGGCTTGCAGCGCGTTGCAACGCCGTTGGGTCTGGAGTTGCTGGTTCAACGTGCGTTGTAACTCAATTTCAAAAAAAATTAAAAAAACCTCAACGGCTATAAACAACTAGTTGAGGGGTTTTTGATTTATTTTTTAAAAAACTACACAACCCAATATTTATTAAAAACACTGCGGAAGCTTAATTTTACAAGGGTGGTGGTGGTAGTAGTAGTGGTGGTTTTTCGATGATATTACAACTGATAATACAACTGCCTTTTTTATACCTAAACAATTAGAGAATATACGTTTGCATAAGCATACTTTGGCATCTAGCATATTCTAGGGAATAAACTGATGCATATTCCCTGGCCTAATAATTCAAACTAATATACATAAGTGGGTACCGGCTCTTTATTATTTTAACATAATGACCGCGGCTTTATAATTAAACTATATGGTAGGACCGCCTTTTTCTTGTAGAACTTGTGCACACTTTGTAACTTTTGTTACATACGGCCCTCGACTTCTGGACAAGTGTATGGGACGTTTTCATTATCGCGTTGCAGACTATAGTCATCCCATCCTGTCCACAATAAAAATTGTAATCTCATTACGTTCGTCATCTTTAGACACCCTTTCCCTGTTGTAGCGGACTTGTCTCGTCGATGATTGTTTTTTCAGTCGTCATTGTCGTTCGTCTTGAGTGTGTTGTGTCGCATTATCGCGACTTTGATTGTTTGTCGTCGTCGTTGTCCGTCGTCTTTGATTACTTTCTTCTGAGTAGTTTAGATGTTATTGCTCCAATCCTGTGCCAGGTGCTTCCAGTTCAATGAGGTTTCACTGGGCTTCTTTATTTAACTCTAACTTCTCTCTTGATCAACCAGTGGTTATCTTTGTTTATTTCCAAAGCAAATTTACTTTGTATGTAATGGTTGCTTGTAGTGGTCGCATGCTTTAACTGCTTCTTTGCTGCCTGTAAGTTCAAGGTCTTGACGCTGACTCCAATGCATCAGATTATCCGATTCTGATTGTGGTTTGGTTGACCTTGAGCAGTAATAATTATAGTCACTGTTTCCTTCATGTGAAAGAGAGTTTTTTGTGAAGAATCTAGAAGTGGTGAAACTTCATGACTTCCTCGCAGTGATCTCATATCTCTAAAGGTAATATGGTGACTGTAGAAACTTCTCCACTGAGTAAACCTGCTGCTCGATAATCCTTTCATTTCTCTCCTGTCATTCCTCAAAATAAAGGTGAACATTCTCGAAAGAGAATCAGCAAGTGTATTTGCCCCTTCTATGGGTCTATGTTAATTTTGACTCCTGTTCCGGTGACTGCATCTGCAAACTTGATCCATCTAACCCTTAGATTATTCTATTTATTTTGTTGTAAAACTAATAAGGCTTGACAATCATTCTTAGGGTAACTCTTGTTGTCCAATAGTAAATCTTCAATTTCTCCAAGGTGTTAATGCATGCATTGATTTCGGCATCAATTGTTGACTGAGTTGTTGAGAATTTGCCACTTGCATATGCACAAATTCTTTCTGAACTTCTTGGATCCTCCTTGCTCTTTTTCCATTTGACTATTCCTCCCCATCCTTCCATACATCCATCTGTTTCCAAGATGATGTAAGCATTTTCCGGTGGAATTTCCAAGTCCGGAAGATTTTGAACTTGTTCTTTGATCTTTCTGACTAATTCATAGTCAGAAGGCTTCAATCTTTTGTCTCCATGAGCATTTGTTTTTTCGTACAAGGGCCTTAAGAGTATCCCAAGCTTTGGGATATGATTTCGAGCATAATTAAGGATTCCTAAGAATGACCTTAATCCCTTCTTTGTCTTCAGCTCTTCTTCATTGAAGTTTACAATCTTCTTTATGATGTGTGGTTGCAGCTTTATTGTTCCTTCTCCTATGACTGCTCCCAAGAAATCCACTGTTGAGACTGCTATCTTCATTTTTGTTGGAGATAAGACCAGACCGTTATCTTCACAGATCTTTAACATTCTTTCCAAATGTTTTGCATGATCTTTTTCATTCTTTGAGAAAACCAGTATATCATCAATATATACTGCGATGAATGATTCTGTTCCTTTGAAGCATTTATCCATCTTCCTTTGGAATACTGCTGGTGCGTTCTTCAGGCCAAATGGCATAACCAGCCATTCATAGAGTCCTCCTGGAACTAAGAATGCAGTCCAAGGGATTGATTCTTCATCCATAGCAACTTGATGGAATCCTGATTTAAGATCAAACTTTGAGAATATTTTTGCACCTCCTATTCTCTTGATGATCGTGTTTATGCCTGGTAGAGAGTACTGGTCCTTGTATGTGTTGTCATTCAAGGATTTGTAATTGAATACCATCCTCTCTTTTCCTTTAACTTCTCTTCCTGTTACAGGATCAACTGTTGTTCCTGAGTTTACGATCATCGCCATCGTTCTGTGCCTGCTTTTACTTGGGCGTATAGCACCAATTTTGAGAAGACTATCGACATGTTTTCTGAACAAGTCCTCCATTGCTGGTGTTACATGCTTTAATGGTCTATCTTCTATTGTAATATCTGGATTGATGATATCCAGTTTACAAAGCTCACCATTCTTTTTCCAGTGCTTGAGGGGTTCTTCTCCAATGTATCCCTGCTGTTTCAACCTATCAATGACAGGTTTGAACTGTTCTTGGAATGCCCTACTTCCTTCTTGGTTGAAATAAATGGATTCATTTATCTCTAGGAATTCTTCTTCACTGACTTCTAACTCAGCAATTTCTGCGATTTCAGTTTGGTTTGAAGTCTTGATTTTAGTGACCTTCTTGTAGATGGTTATTTCATCTCCTTCTATTCGAATTCCTCCTTTCATGGATCTTAAGAAGTTGGCTCCTATCAGCATTTCAATACCATTGTTGTCCCTCATATCAAAAGCATATATGAGAGGTATCTTGAACTTGCTTTCCTCAATTAGGAAATATCCTTGCTTTATTTTATGGGTTACATTGATAATGAGAGTACTATATGCATTATAAAGAATCCAGTATTTTACTCCAAAACAAAGCATATTGAAATTAGGCACCACTTCATTAGGGATGCTTATGAGAAGAAACTTATCTAGGTGCTAAAGATTCACACTGATGACAATGTAGCTGATCTTTTAACCAAAGCTTTTGATGTTAGCGGGTTCAATTTCTTGATTTTTAACATTGGAATGATCAATAAATAGGCTGCATTAGTTAAGGTGAGGCAAGTTGATTTATTGTACAGTTTGTATGAAGTGTTCTGTGAGCAGAAGAATCTTGATGATGGTGATGTTTTTCATAGAGTTATTTGGGTTCCAAAGAGTAATTGGAAAGAGCTATCGATGGTACTAAAGAACTCTTGTTGCCAGACTTGTTCAATTTTTGGTTAACAAAAGTTAGTACCGATAGGCTTATAGTTAGTACCGACAGGCAAAGTTTGTACTGCTATAAAGTCGTTGAGAAAATACCGCCAAGGGTCTAAAGTGTAAATTCTAACGGTTTCTTTAATCTTGGGTTTGTTCAACCTATATAAACCCATCTCAATTGCACAATTTACTCACATAATATCTCTTAATCGCTCTCTTCTAAAACAACCCTAATCTTTTCATCACCAACAACCATCAATTCGTCAAGAATGGCCGCTCTTGATTCATTCCCTAAACACAACATGATTGCTTACTTAGAGAAGACTAATGGGAATGATGAGTTCCATGACATTATAGACTTTCTTACACGAAGCTCAATTCACTATGCTCTCACTGTAAGTCCTGTAGTCTCTACTACCTTTGTTGAACAGTTCTGGATGTCTACTAAATCCAAAACAATCAACAATGTTAGGTATATTACGGCCACAGTTGCTGGCAAGCTTGTGACTATCTCTGAGGCATCAATAAGAAGTGATCTTCTTTTGATGATGCTGATGGGATAGATACTTTGAACAATCAGGCTATATTTGATACTATTCAGCTAATGGGGTATGAGGGGGACCTAACTGTCTTAACATTTAACAAAGCCCTATTTTCACCTCAATGGAAATTTCTTTTTCATACCATGAATCACTGCATAAGTTCTAAAAGCACTTCTTGGGATCAAATTCCCACTAATATTGCCACAGCAGTGATTTGTTTGGCAACTAATCAAAAATACAATTTTTCCAAATTAATTTTTGATGGTATGATGAGACACTTGGATGCAAAGAAAAAGTTTGTCATGTATCCAAGATTTATTTCAGTCTTTTTGGCTAAACAGTTAAAGAATGTGCCTGTCCCTTTAGATCACTTCCCTATTAATACCCTGACTAGTAAGGTTTTGTCATTTATGGTTAAAAAGGGTAAAAACTTTTCAGGGAATGTCACACCATTATTTGACTCTATGTTGGTTCAACCAACAGAGGATGAGGGTGAAGCTTCAGAAAGACCATCTGAATCCCAACCAATACCCTCTCCTTCTCACCCAAGTGAAGACCAACCTGAGTCACAGCCTGACCCATCTCCCAGACCCTCTCCTTCTATCCCTATTCCTGATTCCAATCCAGAGGGTTCTGGTGGGAATCATGGAGGTCAGTCATCCAGTGATAAATCCCTATCAGGGAATGAGGATGGCCTGACACTCCAAAGTGTATATGATCTTTGTGTTTCTTTGTGTAAACAGGTCACAATTCAAGCTAAAGAAATCAAAGATTTGAAGGCACAGCTCAAGAAGCTTAAGAAGAAGGCCAGACCTGTGATCACACACCACAAAGCTTGGATGAAGAGTGTTTCCATGAAGACAAGATTGGCAGGGAAGAAATCTATGCAGAAAAAGTTGCCACTTAACCTGCTCACTTTCTTCAAGAAGATTTTCCACAAAGGCTAACTTTGCTTTGTTGTCAGACCATGTTTGATTGTTAAGTCTATTAATTGTAATAGACTCCCATCTGGATATTACTTCTGACCATAGGCCTGGGTCTGATGGTAATACTAGCATAACTCTGGATTCTGTCCATGCCGGTGGTAGAGTCCACTGTGAGTTGTAATACTCACCATATCCTCCATTGAATATTTTACTTTTTCCTTGAGGATAACCAAACTGATAGTCTGGCCTATAGAATGGTTGTGGATTCTGTTGTGCCGGTGGATAAACTGGTGGCCCCATGATTGAATCATGTGGGGGTTGATAACTTTGGGTTGATTCTATTTGTGAAGATGAGGATGGGAATGCATGTTCTTCATGTTTCTTGATGATTTTTGCTGCCATTTGTTTGAAATTTCGAAACTTTGGGTATGGTAAATCATCATCATCATTTTCTTCCTTAGAAAGATGAAGAATTGTATGGTTATGGTTCTCACCACTCTTCGCTGCGAATGGGTTTTCCCATTTCGACTCTGATTCCTCCTTTTGTATGGCGAGATTTTCATCCCATTGTGGTAGGTATTCATCAAGGAATTCTTGTTGATTTTGTGCCATTCTTTCTTGTATGACAAGAACCTTTCCGCCACTTCGTTCATCATCATCCCAATCAGTTCTTTCTTCTAAAATAGTTAATTTTACTTGGTGTACTTCATCATCTGAGAATTCATCTCCCCAACCTAGTTGCTTGCAACTTATTCTTTTGGGGGTTATGTCGGTAGGTACATCTACCCCTGACATAATAATCCCATTTTCCCGATGGTTCCCCAAGTGTTGACCATTTCTCACTCGACCTTTGCTGTGATCGTCTTGGTTTGTTGGATCGCCTAACTTTATTTAACGGTTCTTCTTCTAGAATTCTTGCTTCATTTAGGCAACTTTCACAGAAACATACATCATAAGAGATATGTTCTTCTTGTGGAGCTTGTAAGCAGATTCTTATGAAAGTGTTCTTCGTCTTAATCCAAGTTATCGAGTTTCCTATTAACATTCTCAGATAATGGTTGATCAACTGAGTATCTTGGTGGTTGAGGTGTTTGTCGGTATCTTTCAAATCGGAGACTTACCGATCTATTTAGCCTTTCATTTACTGCAAACCCTTGATGGGACATTACGAGGTGTGACTCAGGTGGCTTTAGATGGCCAGCTCATTTCCTTCTACACTATTCTATATACTCATATCTTTCACAGGAATTGTTGTTATTCCTGTTTGTTGGTGAGGTGGTCCACGACGTTTTCTAGGCTGTATTGGTATTTCCCATATAACTGGTGTTTGATAACCTGCCTGTTAAGGCCATTGTTATCAGTAAGTTACTTTCACCACCTTGCCAAGTATCATACCCATGAGTCTGTATAGCAACTTCTACATGATTGTGGTATAGTGGACACTAGATTTCATGTAGGGAATGTATAGGATAGTGCGTTCCTGCAAGAGAGGTCTATCTGCCTTGGTTGCAATAATTTGTCGGGCTATCTTCCCATCTAGTGTCTCGGAGGACAACTAGAGCTATTTATTCACTGCTCTCTCCGTGGAGTGCGTTGTAGACCTTATCATGAATATCCCTCCCAAGTGGATATTGCTGAAGTCCTGAATTTCCTTATCAAGCTTTCATATGACTTTCATTGCATAATCGAAGACTTTATTTAGTTTTCACCATAACACACAAGTTCTTTGCGTGCTGAGGAGTAAAATGTTTATATACTCTGTGTCTTGCTGTACTTCTATTATTTGAATAGAGTACTTCTGCTGGTACAAGATTTGCTCGCCTTTCTCTTGATATTTCAAGCTGTCTTTCCGGGTCTACAGCTGTTTCAAGAGTTCGATTGTAATTACTCCTTCCAAACACTCTTCTTGTTGTTCTGGCTACTTGATGTCTGTTCTGGGCCATTTGTCGATAGCCACGGATTTGGTCTTCTTGAGTCGGAAGTTCTGTTTGTGTTTGCGTAGAACTTCTGTTGAGGATGCTTGGTCTTCTAGAAGTCATTTCTTTGACACCTTTTCAAACTATTCTTTAAAGATTTTATTGAGATCTTCAAAGACCTGTATCTTTCCGTTTATTCTTTTTACCGGGAGTTTTCCACTGATGGAGAAACTATCAAGTCTTTTGGCTAGGCTTGATATAGAGTCTTCAAGGTCAGCGGGCTGAACCTCTCTTTCTTTAATCGTATGAATTTCCTGCTTGAGCTTGTCAAACTTTTCTTCTAGCTCAACTAACTTCTGACTTTGCTTGGTGGCCAAATAAAGTAAAGTGTTATTTTGTTTTATAACAATGTTTACTTCATTAGTCAGACCTCCTTTGTAATCAGATGTTTTTGCAAAACCAACTGCTGGTGATTCAAGATCTTCAGTAGATTGTATAGCTTCTTGATATTCAGTTGTTGCCTTTTGACTAGCAAGACTCATCCGGTGATGAGCTTCTTAACTTCGTGAAGAAGGTGTTCAACCTTCTAGATCTTTTGATTAAGATCTTCTGTTAGTCTAAGGGCTTCTTTTTTGACTAACTTTTGTTGCTCGGCTGAAAATAAGGGTGCGTTTGGTTGCCTCCTTTTGAACATCGGGTTTAGACTGAGTACCAACTTTAATTGTTTAGTTAGTAGGTTTTGGTTTAAAAACACAATCATGACCCACAAAATGAAAAAGAGACCTACTTAGTGGGTTTTCTCTTTCTAACACATTTATTTATACATCTCACTCTTTCTCTCTCACATATAAACACATACTTTTATTTTAAAATAATACTTTTACTTTTAATTTTATTATAAAATCTATTAAATAAATATAATTAATATCTCTAAAACCTGCATCAAATCAAAATCCTAAACCAAATCTAAATTTAAATCCAAACCCTTTTATAAACCAAACGCACCCTGAATAAATTACAAATATGTTTTTCACATCAAATTGGATGACACAAAAGAATCTTTGACCGAGAGAGATCACCCCACATGCAAGTATATACCTCCCTGAAGATTCCCTATTTCTTACTTATCATATTCCTTCATTTGAGAATCGTATAATTATAGCAAGGTTAGATTAGTTGGTTGTCACTTTTGCTTTTAAAGACAGAGATTAAGGGTTCGATCCTCACTCCTTGTAAGTTCAGAGGTTCTTTTTTACCTTTTGTAGAACCGAAATCAGCCTCTCTACCTTAGATAGGGGTAAGGCTGTCTACATCTCAACCTCCCGCATACACTGTGAAAGACAGTATTAAGACTAATAACTCTTGAAAAACCATATTGGGAGTTAATTACTTACATAAAGTCTTTTTCATACCTTTTAAATTTTGCTTTCCTTTAGTAGTTGATTTATTCTCATAAGATCTTTTATCATACTTGATCTACTTAAAAACTAAAGTTATATAGCCAAAAAGGTTTTCAATAGACGAGTTCTTGCGTTTATCACATTTATATAGAGTGTGTAAGTACCTATTAATGTGTTTCTAAACAGCCTTTACTTGAAAACTTTTAAAATAAAGAATGTATATGTTTACTAATCTAACCATTAATAATTTATTTTGACTAATTATTTAACTATACGAATGTCAGCCACTTGTATTTTTTGAATCTGTTTGGTTTATAGATAAATTTAGGATTTGAATTTAGATTTGAGTTTGATTTATGAAAGAGAAAATATATTATTTAATTATTTTTTTTACTTGTCAATGCATTAATTATTGAAAATTTAGTTTAATTGTTGGTTCAGTTCATACCGGGTAATGGGACTGGAGATAC
>BQNB010000038.1:139154-201361 GCA_026074375.1 Tanacetum coccineum | reverse complement strand
ACCTTTTGCCTTGGTCAAGGGCATTTGGTTGAGATTTGCATTTGAGTTGTTTTATATATATATACTAATTGACGAATCACGCTTCATAATTTCTCTCTTGTATTCTTTCATTATCTTAAGGTCTAATCTTTCAAGCAATGGAGTCTTTTTCATGAACTCTATCTCAAAGATCTTCAGCTTTACTTCCTTCAGCACATTTTCCAGAGTTGCATCACAAAAATTTGCTATGTCAACCAAATCCATAATCCTCTTCTCTTCTTTGTTGTTTAAGTAAATCAAACATACAATTGGTTTATCTACAATAGAGAAGGGATTACAATCTTCAATACCAAGGAAAGTCAACATTGGAGTAGTAAGGTTGATCTTGATCTAGTAGCTCTCTATTCCCAGCTGAAATTCGTGAACTCTCTCCTAGATTACACAACTTCTAATGAAGGTAAGCAGTGAATTCAGCAGCTTGTTCTTATAGTTGTTCTTGTTGTTTAGGCACAGGTAGTACATATCTTTAATATCATTTTTGTTGAGATATTTAAAGTCAGCCTTAGAAAAGCTATATGGTTTGTCATTCTCTCTCATTACCACTTTTCTTTCCATTAAATCAAGCCCATATTATTGATCAATTGTAACTTTAACGATTTCAACAATTCCGTAATCAGAGAAAACTTCTTCCGGATCATCTATAACTTTCTTGTGCTTGATCTTGTACATTCTCTTATGCCATGTATATTTCTAGTGTGTAATCGACAACCGTGCTTCTTTATTGAAAGTGTTGAATACCTTTCTTACCCATCGTATTAATTTTCTTCAAGATCTTCTTCAGGAAATAAAGTTGCATGAATCTTGTAAAGCGAGAGCGCATACGTCTTCTCCTCGGTATTCCCATTATTCAAAGTGAATAAGTCTTTGTTGTACAAATACCTTGGAGGTTCATTCGGGTTCCTCTGAGGACCATAGAAAATAAGAGCATCTGGCTTTGGTCGTTTCAAATCCTCCTGCCTGCTTTCCCAAACTATTTGATTCTTCGTGTAGTCATGTGCTTGTTCTAAATGGTAGGCATATTCCTCAGCATCTCTGAACTGATTGCTTAGAATATCTTTGATTGTAGCCTCTATTCTTTCACTATCAAATATAGTTGGTACTCGCTTGTCAACATTCTAAAACTTATTTATCAGCTCTGGAGTTTCATCCTCTAGGATCACCTTATTTTCATCAATTACTAGAGTATCAACCCATGCATCTCAATCTTATTGTTTTAGTTGTTGTTCTGATGCATATGTGATGGTTTCCTTAACTAGTTGTTTAGGTAAAGAACCTTTTGCAGACTTTAAGCTTTTTGATGTCTTTTGACTTTTTGCATTTTTCTCCCCCTCAAGAGGAGCATCGTCTCCCTGATGGTCATCATGATCGCGTTTGCGAAAGGCATCAATTCTGCAAGAGCTAACTGAGGCTGAAGACTTTTCAAACTTGGCCTTAACAACATTCCACAATTCTGGATCAACAACTTGAGCTTAACGATTGCTTTCATCTTTAGATAAAGTTGTTGTTGAAGATTATAGGTTGTTTCAGTGGAAGTACTTGTGGTTGGATTCACATTAAGAACCGTATACTACATCTAAGACCTAAAATGTTCTTCAATAATTTGAGGTGCATGAGCAGCAAACTCTTGTAAAATGTGTGTAGAAACATCACGTTGTGAAGATTCTCTTTCATGCTTGACAACATCAGTCACCAGCCTTGGAAGATTGTCTTTAATAAGATCATTAGTGGCAGATGTAGTAATGTTGGGAACGATTTCCTTGAGAGATTCATTCACTTTCTCGAGTATTCTACCCAAAATAATTGTTAGTAATAAATTTCTTTTGTATATGCTGCATCATGAAGCCTTGACGCCTGCACATTCTTTTGACAGCTCCTAGAATGTGTGTGTATCTCCTAGAAATAGGTTTTGATTGATCTTGAGTTGTAGCATCGGGTGTAGGTGAAACAGAAACCATCAATTCTTTATCAATTTCCTTATCCAAAGATAAGTCAGTCTTAAGGGATCTAAGGGGTGAGGGAATGGGTGTCTGCATCTTCTCACTCCTAATCTCCGAACTACCCGTCCTTTGAGTTTTGATTAATGCATGATTATCGCGATCATCATTATCATCATCATCATCATTAGCATCATCATGCTTTTCATCTTTCTTCTCATCATCATCATCATCATCATCGTCATCATTATTTTCTGGATTTTCCTTCTGACTCCTGGGCTCTAACCTATCAACAGAATATTCATCACTAAGGAGTACCGTATCAGCAAAATCATTACCATCAGATTCATCATTTCCTTCTACAAGCTTCTCTACATCTTCATCTAGAAGTTTCTCTTTAACTATAGCTACGTTATGTTGTTCTTCATAAACTTTAGTGGTTTTGTCTAACACAAGGCCTAGTTGAGTTGCTTCAATAATATCATCCCTTTCTTGATCATCACTGGGAGGTAAAGGAGTGGTGGAAGTGGATTTTTGCTGCCTAATCCTTATCTTGAGAGATAGTCTTGGTGAACTTGATTCTCCTGTAGCTTGTTTTCCTTTTCTCTTCCTATTTTGAACAACATCAGGGTTAGGTGTCCTAGTGGCTCTAGGTGTCCTATGTGTTCTTAGGGGTAGATTCAACCGGTTTTGGTTGAATCATCAGAACTTCTACCCCTCCATACTTTGCCTCATAATCCTTATACACCTGAGTTTCTTTGATTGCATCAGTCAGTAAGTCATTCGGTATCAGCATACCTTGTATAGTCACTTCCCTAGTAGTATATACATTCACCAAGAGAGTATCATCTTTGATTGTATGATATTCCTCTTCAAGTCCCTAGGAAATTGACTCGTACTTCTCCGTAAGATCAGTAATAATTAGTTTAGTGAAGCAAGGATACGGAATGACATTCTTCTTTTGTAGGGCACAATGTAAGAAGTCCTACCACAGAAGACTTGCATAGTCAACATGGACTTTGTTGATCACAGCATGAAAGATTTGCAAGACATTGATTTTTGTTTGGTTATGGCCAGACAATTGAGATGTGAGACATCTATTGAAGACCTTAAACATAGTCTTCCATGGTTGTGCAAGGTTCTTGGTGAAGAACGTACTTACTTTCTCAATGGGTCCTTAATAGCCAAGAATCTTGAGAAATGGCTGGATGTAATCAAAATTAGGTGGTGGAATGAATGGTTGTTCAGGAGTTTTCACAAGAAGCTTGAGAGTTGCACAGAACATGTCCACAGTGTATGTGATCTCTTGAGTATCTACCATGAAACAGATTGTCTCATTAGTATTTGGAACTTGCCTGACTATCTTCCAGAATTGCTGAATGTACATAGTTGGAACATCAACAGTAGCAGTCAAAGAATTGCTTAAAGCATAATCAACAAGCAGTTACCCAACTATCCTACACTCCTTTGGGCATGGAATGTTTGGAAGAATTGCCTTGTTGTTGCACATTTCAACTGTTTGATATTTGCTTGAATGTACGAGTTGATCAACAGGTGTGATTTGTTGTGCATATGATGATTATGGTTGTTCCATTATAAGAGCTGTGTGATAACATGAAGTGATTAGTGAAATGAGATAAAGATATGTGATAATCAATTATATAACATTTTTGTCTCTTTCTACTATGTCTGTTTTTACATGTTCTGACAATTCTTTTTGAATATATTTTGATCATTTTCTTTCTCATGTGCCATTTTTTTGCTTTTCTAGGCACATTCCATACGCTTTATTCACATTATTCTTTTGATTTCCCGTTGTATGCTTTGGCAATTTTTTTTTCGAGAATATATGATTTGCCTTTTCATGTATGGATTTTATATTCTTTTGTATTGAGTTACTTTACCAAAAAAATGTTTGTGTAATGATAACTCTTTCTAAGAATATAAAGACATACTCTGATGTACTTTCTTATAAAAGCCTTTTATGGAAAGAGTGCCACTTTCGGACTAAATATACATTTTTAAAGGAATTTGAGATAAGTTCCAAAGTCACTTGTTAAATGTTTTTCAAAGACTTTTTTATTGAAGAATACAGTTATAGACCACAATTCTTACATATTTAACCAGATGTCACTAATAGTTGCTACCTTATTTAAAGTTTAGGAAAACGGTCGAAACCAGATACAACTTATACCATTTAGAAAAAGTCAAAATAAGCTGTACCTCATTCTATTCATTTAGGAAAATGGTCGAAAACCAGGATGTCAATTAGCATTTTACCAAATTTATTATAGAAGAAAATTGTCATAAATTTATTGCTCATTATTCAGAAAATTCTTGCATTTTGAGTTTTGAATCTTTTTGAAAACTTTGTGATTGATTTTTTTGTGAAACATAAGGCATGAAAAACGATCACAAAACAATTAAATCACAACTTTTATCCATTTTTCTACAAAACATCTTTGAGTTTGAACAAGTGAAGCACATTTTAATCATTAATCTCATGGAATGATAAATTTAGCTAACAAAAAATCATTCTTATATTTGACAAATGAATGGTCAGTAAGTCGCTACCACATTCTAAACCTTTAGAAAAGGATCAAAATCGGATGCAACTTATGCCACATTCTATTGGTTTAGAAAACAGTTGTAACCGGATGCAGCCTTCACGATTAACACATTTATCAGTATAGAAACACGAAATCATAACTAGATTTAACATTTGCATAGTTAAGCCACTTGTTAACTTTTAAGCCTAATTTAATTCATTCCGAAACCCAAACTTAAACCCATTCTGTTTATACAAAACCCTTTATAATGCCCAAGTTGAATTTACAGAACCTAAGAATTGCCCCGATAAGCATTTTCTGAAACCCATACGAAACCTTCAATTAGTCATTATCAAATCTTTACGAAAACCATTTAAGCCCAGTAAGGAGGATTACATAACACCAATATTAAACTTTAAAAAAGTTGATTCATTAACAAAAGCATACTTTCGTAATGCTTTAAATCCTATTGAATCATGTTAATAGCAGTTTTTAAATCTTAGGAAACACAAATCAAGTATAATAACAACATATTAATTCAGATTTAATTTCCAAAAGTCCATATTCATATGTATGAAACCCCTAATCATCTACGAAACCCTTAATTGATTATCCAAACATGTTTGTTATCATCTGATTGACCTAAGATTGCACTATTAATCCCTAACAAGCATTTTGCCTAATCTAATTGCACAAAACAAACCTTTGATTTCAATCGATTAAGATACGAAACTTTAACCCTAATTTAAAACCATATTAACAGCGATTAAATCTAATTATAAATGAAACAAAAATTAAATCAGTTGTTAAAATCTTACATTTAATGAGGTGAAGGCCTTGTTAATCGATTTGGATCGAATTCAAATTATAAGAAAGCTTCTAGTTATGAGAGGATTTACGAAAGTTAGCTTAGGATGTTCGAAAGTTATGTGGCTTTCAGAAAAATCCTATTCATTTTATATGTCTGAAACCCTTTTTGCATAATTGGCAGTTTTAGTCCCTTAACTTCCGTTTTGATTCTTTTGTAGTCCAAACTAAATAACAACACTCCCACTTGGTGTTAGATCCTGTTTTATTGTTTATTCTTTGAATTTTTTTTGTAGTTATAAGTCCCATGTGATTACGAAAAAATAATAATTTATAACTCTCCCTCGAATAAATATTCATCTAAAAATTTCTTCCTTTTTGGATAAAATTTATTTGAGAGTTAGTTATTTTTGCAGTTATTTTCAAAAACTTGTGATTTTCTGATGATGAAGTGCAAGAAAAAATTTATAACTCCCCCTCGAATAAATATTCATCTAAGAATTTCTTCCTTTATGAATAAAATTTGTTCGCGAGTTAGTTATTTTTGCAGTTTTGAACACACTTGATTTTGCAAAGATGGTGATTATGAAAAATTCTCTCTATTGTTATGAATGGAAATGATTACAAAACACATATTTTACCGGTGACAATTCATTTTGGTTTATGAATAACTCCCCCTCAGTTCATGATGCATTGACAGCTTTTAAAGACACATTTAAGAAAAACAGCATCACGAAATTGATGAGATTAGAGGAGATATGTGTTTGCATCAATAACTTATATTTTTATGTTTTTGAAAAGGTAAAACATTTTTGACTTTTTTCAATTTTTCAAGTTTGCATTTTGTTGTCATTGTTTTAAAGAAAAAGACAAAAAAACTATTTTTGAGTTTTTTCATTTTTTGATTTTGTAATTTTATTTTTGAATGTATGTACATATGTTTGATGTATGATATTTCATTCAAGAAGATAACTTTGCGAGGCGATCGAAATCTGGTGGAGTCATACACCTCATACCGATCATGTGAACTAAGTACTTAAACCTTTCCTTGGGAAGGGCTTTAGTAAATACAACAGCTAGCTGGTATTCTGTCTCGATAATGTAAAGTTTGATTGTACCTTGTTTAACATGCTTCTTAATAAAATGATAGCGAATGTTGATGTGTTTAGTATGTGAATGTTGCACTGTATTACAAGATATGGCAATCGCGCTCTTTGAATCGCAGTACATTGGAATCTTGGTGTAACGAAATCCATAATCTAGCAGTTGCGTCCTCATCCAAATAACTTGTGCGCAGCACGCAGACAAAGATACATACTCCGCTTCCGTAGTTGACATTGCTGTAAAATCTTGTTTTTTAGACGACCAACTGACTAGCTTGTCTCCTAGAAATTGTATTCCTCCAGATGTACTTTGGCAATCATCGTGACACCCTGCATGATTTGCATCTAAATATGCAATTAGTTTAAATTCGGAATCCTTCGAGTACCATAAACCCATGCTATATGTTTGTCTCAGGTAATGAAAGATCTGTTTGACCACTGATGTGTCGTTGTGTAGGTGTTATTTTATGTATCAAGTTTTACTATTTATTTTATGCTGACTATACCTAAAAACAATACTTTAACGGGCAATGTACCCGATCAGATGTAGCTTCGTTAGTAAGTAGGGTGTCGATCACTGAGAGCGAGAGTATTTACTCCTAATTCTATTAGTATTTTAGTTATCTATGTTAGTACTAAATTAATCTAATTTAAACCTAAGTTAAACCTAAACTAATGATAAGGGGGGTTTCAGCCTGAGAGACTAGCACGAGGTTTAGTTATCTAACCTAAGGTTTTGATGACAAGTAAAGCAATAAACAAGAACACAAAAGACAAGCGCAACGATAGAAGAAGCAGTCGAGAACCAATGTAAGGAAAAACTAAAAAAATCAACCAAGAGATAATCCGAGTAAAATGCAGTTTAGTTATTTAGTGCAATGATTGTCTTATCTCAAAGGGCATATCATTCCTAGACTTAGGCGGTACTTCTTCCTAAGACCTAGACGCGCTAATTCTGTCACAATTAGACGTATCCGCATAAAGGCATCCTTATGTTTGATTATAATCTATCTTAGGATCTAGAGTAATGGTGCATTCACTAAATCCTAGCACATCGAGACTATACCACTTACTAGCTTAACGGCAATTTATATACAAGTAGTCCATTATCCAAGTCCTTACGCATGGAATAATAAAACGTACTCGATGATCCAAGGGATCACCCTCTAGTCTAACTAACTTACTATTCTTAAAGGAAACGATAGGCAATAGTTGAAATCCTATTATTCTAGAAATATAAGAATTTGCAATAGAGAGCTATCCGACTCCTTAGCCTACCCTAAACAACACCAAAGTTGCAGCGCATGTAAAATTTTGAGCATAATTTTAAGCCATTTATTGTAGAAAATTTAGACAAGTAAACAATCTAATTCTATCCGCCCACTTGAATTAAACACCGTCCTCCAGTTGTATATATAAAACTTAAAAATACGGAAATTAAAAAGAACTAGAATTGAGAAACACCCCCTGAATTTTTGCTCGTAGATTCTCCAAATTGTTGTTTATGAGCAGATTTTTATGTTGAAAGCCCGTCTTGAGGTTTTCAAGACTCCCAACACTTCAAGATTTCCTGATTCGAAACTTCCTCCACCAATATTCGTCGAAATTTCTTTCACGAGGTCCTGTATAAATTCTCAAAAAACAAATGCAATTCTATCTCTGTGTATTCATTTGGTTAGACTCGAAATAAATACCTAAAACTGTACAGGAAGTCAATACACCGTATCCATTCCCCAAGATACACCATATTGATACCTGTATACGCTGTATTCATTTAATGAATACGTCGTATAGACTGTGCTGAAAATAAAGACTGGATAACGTCCAGATAGTCAATACGCCGTATCCATGGGGTTTGGATACGCCGTATAGACAATATGGGAAGACAAACTTAATAAAAATTGAAAATACATTCCGGGTTGTCTCTCGGCAAGCACTTTTGTTTACAGAAAAGTCTTTAATTTAGACTTGCCCTAATTTACTCCCATCCTTATAAAACAATTTAGGGTCGAACGGGATGCCAAATGGCACATACAAATTCTTGATTAGGAAAATGAATGACATCCCTTTGTTAAGATGATTCCAAGTCATGATATTAAAATTTAATCCCTTGACAAAAGTCTTAGTTTTGAAAATTTTATTAGATGTATCATGACTTGTTTCCAAAAGCTTATTTGACCCATGTGTATAGGCACCAACATCGGTATTTATTACATCAGGTAACGGTTTGATAGATAACTCCCCCGAAGAGTGTTTAATATCGACTTTATCATTATCATTGTTTGTATCTGTTTTTAATTCATCAGGATAAATTGCTTGATAAATTGCTTTAAAAGGAAATAAATCATTAAAGCATATAATGTTTTGTTCCTCTTCATCACATTCGGACAATGATGTTTCATCTTTCAAATCAAATTCATCGATATGTTAAGGACTTAAAGTGGGTTCAGTTAAGAAATCTGATTTAGACGTTAGAGTATCATTGTAAACAATGGCTGGAAATTCATTCTTAAAATCATTAAAGTAGTCTAAATCATTAAAATAACTGATGGTTGGCTCGGGGGACGGAAACGAAGGCATATTGACTTTATAATTATCATTTTCTGAATCCGTTTTTAAATTGTTGACAAAAACTATTTTGTAGGAAAATGAATTTTTGTCGAAAATTACCGTGCAATCTTCATCGTCGGATTCGACAAACGATATTCTAAAGCCAATCTCATCATTAAGAGAACTTACCGTAGCTAGGACGTTGGATATTCAGATGTTAACGTGTCGTTAAAGATGATAGCTAGGAATTCGGTTTCAATAGATCCGAGGTCGTGAACGTCTTCATTATCACAGATCTTACCATACGTAGCAGTTTCCCAGTTATACACCTTACCACGCCTACAAGCTTTTTCTTCCTAAAGCCTGATATACTCCTCCATAGTAATGTTGGGATCGTCCATTTTAACCTGTAATAAATTTGCTAGGAAAGAAAACTGTCAAATAGCTTAATACGCCATATTCATAGAACTTAATATGTTGTATTCAGAGAACTAAATACGCCGTATTGAAGATAGAGTCGAATACGCTGTATTAGTTTGAAAAAATTTATACACCGTATCCAAGAAAATGAATACGCCGTATTGAGTATTCAACTCAGAAAGTTACAACGAACTGTAATAATGCAAACAAACACACAATATGCAAAATATACAATGCAAAAATCAAACACACAAACAAACACACAAAAATATGCAAATTAATCTAAACTAAACTAAACTAAAACACTAATAAATAAGAATTAAACAACTTCACTCCCCGGCAACGGCGCCAAAAACTTGATGTGCCGTTGTGTAGGTGTTATTTTATGTATTAAGTTTTACTATTTATTTTATGCCGACTATACCTAAAAACAACACTTTAATGGGCAGTGTACCCGATCAGATGTAGCTTTGTTGGTAAGTAGGGTGTCGATCACTGAGAGCGAGAGCGTTAACTCCTAATTCTATCAGTATTTTAGTTATCTATGTTAGTATTAAATTAATCTAATTTAAACCTAAGTTAAACCTAAACTAATGATAAAGGGGATTTCAGCCTGAGAGACTGGCATGAGGTTTAGTTATCTAACCTAAGGTTTTGATGACAAGTAAAAAAATAAATACACAAAAGAAAACAAGCAAACAATAGAGAAGCGATCGAGAACTAATGTAAGGAAAACATATCAACCATGAATAATCTGATAAAACGCAAGTTTCTTTATTTAGTGTAATGATTGTCTTATCTCGAAGGGCATATCATTCCTAGACTTAGGCGGTACTTCTTCCTAAGACCAAGATACGCTAATTTTGTCACAATTAGACGTATCCGCATAAAGCATCCTTATGTTGATTATAATCTATCTTAGGATCTAAGTAATGGTGCTCTTACTAAATCCTAGCTCATCGAGACTTTACCTATTTACTGCTTAACGGTGATTTATATACTAGTAGTCCACTGTCCAAGTCCTTACCAATGGAATAAGAACATACTCGTTGATCCTAGGGTCACCTGCTAGTCCAACTAAGCTCATTATTCTAAAGGCAAAGATAGGTTAATATTTGTGATCCTATGATTCTAGATATATAAATTGCAATATAGAGAGCTATCCTGAACTCTTAGCCTACGCCTAAACAACACCGAAGTTGCAGCGTATTAAATATGTAGGACTAGACCCAACATAATGATTGGTCACATACTTAAGCACGTAAATGAGTATAAATTGATAAACATAAACAACAATCAACGATAAATTAAGCAATCGAGATAAACAAACCAAACAATAGGTCTTCATAAACAAGGCTGATACCTAAAGGTATCAGCTGATAATCATTGTAAAAATATACACAGTTTGATATATGAACGATTAAAGTAAAGAATCCTCGATCGAATGCGTATTCGGTTACTCGAAGATTACAAGAGTTTTCCTATGATCTTGAGGCTCTTTTCTGACCTTTTATGCTCTTCTGACCGTCTCTTGGTTGACTTGTTGGTTTAGGGATTCACTTGCATGCCTAAAACTGAGTTTTGGGTCGTCTATTTATAGGGTCTGATAGTTGGTTCGATACGCCGTATCCATCCATGTGGGTTATGGTGTATTGGGCTTTCTTGGAGTAAGGACCATGTTTGATATCTTCCAGAATCTTCATGAATAATAAACATTGAATACGGCGTATTGAAGTTCATGAATACGGCGTATTGGATCTTCAATCCTTTGTGGTTATCTATGATGTGTAGGCACAGATACGCCATATCTTCTTGATGGATACGGCGTATTAAGGTAAAACTAGTTCCTTCATCATCATTGACCAAAGTATTATATACGGCGTATCATTGATGTGGATACGGTGTATTCTTCAAAGTCAGGCAATGGTCTTTTAATTCGTCAAAGTCTTGGATACGTCATATAGGTCTAGAATAATACGGCGCATTTGCTGTCAGATCAGTAGACTTTCTTGAACTCTTCATTAATGCTCTAAAATGCGCGCCTTTTAGCGTAACTTTACCAAGTACTCCATATTTACTTCAATTCTTAAATATAAACGATTAAGTAAAAATTCTTTGAAATAACTATACAAAATGGGTTAATAACATAGGATAAATGATGCTATAAAATAGATGTTATTTGATGTCATCAACCACTTTGAGGTGTTTTTTTGTAGGGCATGCCTAATAACGCGTACATATAAATATTGCAAAGGCAATATCTGGTCGACTTGCAGTGAGATACCTAAGTCCCCCGATTACACTATGGTATTTTGTCGGATCAGTTAAGGGTACCCTATAAATCTGCGCCGATTCTGGCAGTAGCCATTGGTGTACTAATGGAATCACACCCATCCATACCATGATTCTTAAGAATCTCTAAAGTATATTGTGATTGACTAATAAAGATTCTACGAGGGGATTAATGAATCTGAAGTCCAAGAAAGAAATTCATCTCACCTACCATTGACATTTCAAAATTATCTTTCACAAGTTTTACAAATCTGGTTGAGAAAACCGGATTTGTTAAACCAAAAATTATGTCATCTGCATATATTTGAACAAGTAAAATGGCATCCCCGTGTCTTGTTGTGAACAAAGTTGGATCAACAATACCTTTTGTCAAGTGGTGTTTAATCAAGAATGAGGAAAGCTTGCCATACCATGCTCTAGGGGCTTGTTTGAGACCGTACAAAGCTTTCTTAAGACGATAAACATGATTAGGAAAGTCTGGATCTACAAATCCGTCAGGCTGACTTATAAAAACTTCTTCTTTCACTGGTCTATTGAGGAATGCAGTCTTGACATCCATCTGGTTGATAGTGAAGTTTTTATGAGCCACATAAGCCATGAACATTCGGACAGCTTTGAGTCGTGTAACATGAGCTAACGATTCCTCAAAGTTTATTTCATCTTCTTGACGATAACCCTTGGTGACAAAATGAGACTTATTCCAAATAACTATGTTTTTAGCATCTATCTTATTTTTCCAAAGCCATTTTACCCTGATTATGTTTCTTCCCATAGGTTGTTCAACAAGTTCCCAAACATCCAATCTTTTAAACTGGTTAAGTTGGGTTCTGTAGAACTCACTGTTAACATATACATGCGCATCTTAGTATCTATTTGGAGTCTACATCTTGTCATTACAGTATTGGAAGGGTCACCAATCACTTATTCTATTAGATGATTCTCCGTCCATTTATCAGTTGAGTGATATTGTTGGTAGAACTCGTGCATATTTGACGGATCCTGGTATGTTGAAGATGACTCAACTTCTTCTAACACATGAGTGAAAAATTTATGAAAACGTTTCCATTAAGTTCTGCAACGTCTTTTTGAACAGATTCATCAGCGTGATCATCCGAGCCTGGAGTTGTTGGTTCATTAGTAATTGGTTCTTCTTATAAGGATACTACTTGAGGAGCTTCACGTTCTTCAATAATGATTGAAGATGATAAAGGAAAGTCTTCATTATTGAGAGTATTTATATCGGAATTGTTTGACACTTAAGGAGATCGCATCTCATAGTAAACAAGTTATCCAAGTCTTCTTTTGACGGTGTTTCATTTGATTCTTCTGATGAATCTTGAAAATTTAAGCAGATGAGACCGGGTCCTGAATTGTTGCATTCAGAAGCCATATTTATAAGCTCATCAAATTTCATATGAATGGTTTCCATAATCTTTCTCGTTCTACAATTGTAGATTCAAAACCCTCTTGATGATTCAAAATAGCCAATAAAGATGCCAATGTCCGCCTTTGGTTTCATCTTCTCAAGATCTTCATGATCATTTATTGGATAACAAAAGGATCCGATAATATAAAAGTATAGAACATTGGTTTTTCTACCCTTAATCAGCTCGTAAGGAGTTTTGTTGTACCACATATGTACTAAAGAGCGATTTTGAGTAACGCAAACAGTAGAAATAGCTTCAGCCCATATGAATTCTGGTGCTTTTGAAATGATGAGCATTGTGCGTGTCATCTTGATAAGTGTTCGTTTCTTTATTTGGCAACACCGTTTTGCTGAGGCATTCGAGCAATTAAAGTTTGATGCATAATGCCAAGCTTTTCATAATGAGACCTTAGTTTCTTGTTTTTGAATTCTGTGCGATTATCAGACCGGACCTAGTATGTGCTTAAATACACATACCTTTTACCTAATAAAATGAGCTAAAAAGACCAATAATAACCAATAAATCCACAAAAATGCATTGTATATGTTTGTATTGTGAATTGTGTCTTGCAGGTAATGGATATTGCACAAAAGGACAAAAAATAATGCAAAATGGGCAAAACCAAGCACGGGATTAGAAAGAGCGTGAGAAAATAAAGCCGAAGGCGTATTTATCTTTAATGGACTAACCCATACCCATTTTAATAGGCCGGGTCAGCCCATTAAGATATTATACTTACTAAACCTAAAACCTTTAAACCATAACCCTTTTATTAAAACCATTAGTCCATTTCTAGTCCTACATATGTCAAGCCCAATCCTTTATCCAGTCAAACTAAATAATAAAGGGTCAAAATCAATATTTACTGTACATCTTTCTCTTTTCCCTCTCCTTTTTAGCTCAACGAACACAGGGTAAAACATCTCCATACACTTTCTCTCCTTCGCTTCTAAAAGAAACGCCTGACACCTCTGACACTCCTACTATTCCACACTGGCAATCCTTAGTATTTCTATTGGTTGATGGGACGTGGCATCAAATCAAGGGTCAAGATCATATGGAATGATGCGGTTAATGATTGGATGGACGAGATTGAAGCTCAAGACGCTCCTTAAGGGTCTAGATTCTTCTTCTTCAGGCTATAAATAGAGGAGGCCTTACACTCTTAGAAGTGGTCTAGTTTTTAGCTTATTATATAGTTTTAGTAGCTTATTTTGTAACTTTTAGCTTATTGGTTTTCCTCTTTTAAAAAGCTTGTAAACGTTTGAGTATTAATAAAATTCTTAGTCTTATATAAATTCTATCTTTAAATTATATTTTTACTTTAAGGAAATTTGTTTAATATGTGTATTGAATATACTTAATAAGCTTAATAAGCTCTCTAATACTTAATAAGCTAGCTTTTATTCAGTTAAGCCTTTAAAGCTTGACTGAATTTATATTTAACCTTAAATCTCACTCTTAAATCCCCTCAGCTTAACTTGGAAGATAAGCCAAACCTGGATGGGCTTATATGACCATACCAGCTTGTTTTAAACAAGCTGGAGCTTGTTGATAAGCTCTATATGAGCATGTGTTAGCCTTGTTTTGAGCAAAGGCTTGTGTAAGTTCGAAATTCCCTTTTAAAGCTTATTTTCTATCACTACTTATTCTATTCTTATTGCTTGCTTATTAATGTTCAATAGTGCTTATTCTGTCTTCTATTAGCTTATTTGGTCTAGCTTTAAGAGTTTTATAATCTGTTTAGAGTTTTAGTTAAGTTTTCATAAAAATTGTTCAAAAAGCCAAAAATATGTCCATTAATCTAGCTTATTAATAAGTGCTTATTGGGGCTAAAAATTGCTTATATGTCCTTAAAATTGTTAGAGCTTAATCTGTTGTCAAATTTTAAAGCTTTTTAAGATCTGTCATAGGTTAAAAGTTAAGTTTCAAAATCTAAAGGAGTGTTTGGGTTAAAGTTGCAAAATGGGTCAAATAAGGTCTAAATCTGTTTTTGGTTTTCAAGTTAGTTACATTAGCTCTTATTAAGTTTATAGATTAGTTTTGATAAGATTTAAATTAGTATTATGAAGTTTTCAAGTTAGTTTAATTAAAAATTCAAAACTGTTAGAGTAAAAGTTCTTTAAAATGCTTATTGATTTGATTTCTCAAAAGTTGCTCGAAAAAAGTTGCTCGAAAAACTTAGAGACCCCGGCAAGTTTCTTATTCCATGTGATTTTTCGGAGATAGTTGAATGCTTAGCCTTGGCCAATCTTGGTGCAAGCATTAACTTAATGCCTCTTTCCTTATGGAAGAAGCTCTCACTCCCCGAACTTACTCCTACTCGAATGATTCTTGAACTTGCAGACTGATCGACTACTAGTCCATCCAGTATTGCCAAAGGTGTCTTTGTAAAAGTAGGAAAGTTCCATTTTCCAGCCGACTTTATAGTCGTTGATTATGTTGTTGATCCTTGGGTTCCCTTAATTCTCGGGAGACCCTTTTTGAGGATGGAACGTGCTTTGATTGATGTTTACGGTGAAGAATTAACTCTCTGAGTTGATGATGAAGCCATAACCTTTAAAGTTGGTCAAACTTTGAGATACTCCTACAATGATGCTGAATTGGTTAATCGAATCGATGTCATCAACGTTTCATGTAAGGAGTATGCTCAAGAAGTGCTCGGATTTTTGGATAGTTTTACGAGTGGCAATCCCACTCCGTCTTTAGATCCTATCCTTTTTACTTCTTTCCCCCCTCTCACTCCTTTTGAAGGAGGTTACTTCATTTGGAAGAAATCAAAGGTTGTCTTACAAATGATTCAATTCTACAGGGAATTGATGATGCCGACTTTGATCTGGAGGGAGACCTTCTTCTACTCGAGAAGTTATTAAATGATGATCCGTCATCTCCTCTCCCTCCGAAAGAACTTCATTTTGAGGAAATTAAAACGATTACATCTTCTATCGATGATCCTCCAGAGCTTAAGCTCAAGGAATTACCGTCTCATCTTGAATACACGTTTTTAGAAGGAACCGATAAATTACCCGGCATAATTTCTAAAGAATTAAAAGTTGAAGAAAAGACCGCTCTTTTAAAGGTTCTTAAATCACACAAACAGGCCATCGCATGGAAAATTTCTAATATTAATGGTATCGACCCTAGTTTTTGTACTCACAAGATCTTAATGGAAGACGATTTCAAACCGGCGATTCAAGATTAAAGAAGGGTAAATCCGAAAATTCATAAGGTTATCAAAAAGGAAGTTATCAAACACCTTGATGCCGAATTGATTTACCCTATCTCTGATAGTCCGTGGGTGAGTCCCGTTCATTATGTGCCTAAGAAGGGTGGCATGACTGTAGTTGAAAATGAAGATAATGAGTTGAATCCTACAAGACTAGTTACCGGATGGCGTGTTTGTATAGATTACCGAAAGCTTAATGATGCGACTCTTAAGACCATTTCCCGTTGCCATTTATGGACCAAATGCTCGAAAGACTCGCAGGAAATGAATAGTATTGCTTTTTAGATGGATTTTCCAAATATTTTCAAATTCCCATTGACCCGCAAGACCAAGAGAAGACTACCTTTACTCGCCCTTATGGGACGTTTACCTACCGACATATGCCTTTTGGTTTATGTAATGCTCCAGGCATGTTCAAAAGATGCATGATGGCTATTTTCCACAACATGATCGAGGAAACAATGGAAGTCTTCATGTATGATTTCTCAGTCTTCGAGGATCTTTCTCGTCATGCCTCTCCTATTTAGACAAAATGCTCAAACGGTGCGAAGATACTAATTTAGTTCTAAATTGGAAGAAATGCAATTTTATGGTAAAAGAAGGCATTGTTCTAAGACATAAGATTTCAAAGTCCGGGATTGAGGTCGACAAAGCTAAAGTTGATGTTATAGCTAAACTCCCTCATTCGACTTCCGTCAAAGGCGTTCGATGTTTTTTAAGCCACACCGGGTTTTGTCGTTGATTTATTCAAGATTTTTCTAAAATCGCCCGGCCGATGACCCATCTTCTTGAAAAGGAAACCCAGTTTATTTTTTTAAAAGAATGTATTGAAGCGCTTAATATACTTAAAAAGAAGTTAACTGAAGCCTCGATTTTAGTTGCCCCCGATTGGGACCTACCATTTGAAATTATGTGCGACGCTAGTGATTATGCGATAGGTGTAGTCTTGGGGCAACGTAAGACCAAACATTTTTAGCCTATACATTATGCCAGTAAGACCATGACGGATGCTCAAGCACATTACACTACTACGGAAAACGAGTTATTAGCCGTGGTGTATGCTTTCGAGAAATTCCGGCCTTATTTAGTTTTATCAAAGACCATAGTGTATACGGACCACTCGGCTCTTAAGTATCTTCTTTCTAAGAAAGATGCTAAGCCGAGATTGCTCCGGTGGATTGCCATACTCTAAGAATTTGATGTCATTATTCGTGATAAAAAAGGAGCAGAGAATCTCACGACCGACCATTTGTCTAGATTAGAGAACCCTCATCAAGGTGATCTCGAGAAAAAGGAAATTACCGAAACATTTCCTCTTGAGACCCTCAGAATGATATCTTTTCATGGTGATTCTAGTACCTCATGGTTTGTCTACATTGCAATTTACCATGCGGGAAATTTTATAGTAAAAGGGATGTCGTCCCAACAAAAGAAAAAGTTCCTTAAGGATGTTAGTCATTATTTTTGGGACGACCCCTACTTGTTTAGGATTTGTGTGGATCAAATGATTAGACGATGTGTTCACAGCCAAGAAGCCATTGATATCCTCACAACTTGCCATAATGGACCCACCGGGGGACATCATGGTGCGAACTACACCGTTAAAAAAGTCTTTGATTCTGGTTTTTTTTGGCTGACGATTTACCGCGATGCCCATGACATGGTTAAGTCTTGTGACTCATGTCAAAGTCAAGGCAAAATCTCGTAAAAAGATGAAATGCCTCAAAATGCAATTTAAGTATACGAGATCTTTGACGTATGGGGCATCGATTTCATGGGCCCATTCCCGTCTTCTCGAGGGAAGAAGTACATCCTCGTGGCCGTTGACTACTTGTATAAATGAGTTGAAGCAAAATCGCTCCCCACTAATGATGCCCGAGTCGTTGTTAAATTCTTGAAATCTCTTTTTGCCCGATTTGGAACTCCTCGTGCTATAATTAGTGATCGCGGTACCTATTTTTGCAATGACCAATTTGCGAAGATCATGCTTAAGTATAGAGTTACCCACCATCTTTTTATCGTGTATCATCCAAAAACGAGTGGACAAGTAGAGGTTTCAAATCGTGGTTTGAAACGTATCTTAGAAAGGACCGTAGGTGAAAATCGTGCTTTATGGTCCGATAAGTTAGATGGTGCTTTATGGGCCTTTCGTACCGCTTTTAAAACACCTATCGGGTGCACTCCTTATAAGCTCATGTATGGAAACGCTTGTCATCTTCCTATTGAACTTGAACACAAGGCCTATTGAGCCTTAAAACATTATAGTCTTGACCTTAAGACCGCGGGTGATCACCAAAAAGTTCAAATGAACGAATTAAATGAACTCTGGGATCTAGCTTACAAGAACTCTTTAATCTACAAAGAGAAAACGAAGAAAATTCATGACTCCCAGATTAAAAACCGCGTCTTCAACGTTGGTGATCGAGTTCTTCTCTTTAATTCTCGATTAAAGATTTTCTCGGGCAAGCTCAAGACCCGTTGGACCGGACCATTCACCGTTGCTTAAGTTTTCCCTTATGGAACCGTCGAGTTAGCTCAAACCGCGGACCAAACTTCAAGGTGAATGGTCATAGACTTAAACACTATTTCGGAGGGGACATACCACCAATGGTTGTCCCGGATCTCCAAACTTTACCCATGAACCACTAAATTCGGGGTCGAGTCAGGCTCATGAATCGGTTAACAAAAACAAGCGCTTCACGGGTGGCAACCTTCTTCCTTTCTTGTGTTTCATGTTTTGTGTTTTATGTCCAGGATTGCCCAGATTATGAAGACTCTCATGCTCGTGGTTTTGTCCAATCATTCACTCGATTTTCAATCCTTAGCATGCTTATTTATAGGAATCCGATATCCTAGATCTTATTGATTAACGTTTATCTATTAGCATAATTAATAAACGGCTTTAGATTTACGTAAAGACCCCTTAATATTTGAATTATGCCTTGAAATTAGTATGGGGGTGACAATCTCACATTAAGGACAATTTTTTTATTATAATTTTTTTTTTTTTTATTAAATAAAATTTTTTATTTTTTAATTTTAATTTTTTTATTTAACATTTTCTTTTTTTAATTTCTATATTTATTATTCATTATTTTATTTTAATTTTTTTTTTTTTATATTTTTTTTTTTTTTTTTTTTTTTTTTTATTTTTTTTTTTTATTATTTTTTTTTTTATTTTTTATTTTTTTTTTTTTTATTTTTTTTTGTTATTTTTTTTTTATTTTTTTTTTTTTTTTTTTCTAATTTATTTTTTATCTTTTCTATTAATTGAATTTTTTTTTTTGAAATTGATTTTTTTTTTAGAATTGGCGGATTAGTGAGTGTGTGTGTCTCTGTCTTTGGTCGATTTAAGATTTGAGTTTTATTAGGTATATGAACTTTGTTCGACTTTTAGTTAATATGGATTTATTTGTATCAGTTTGCTGTAGCTTATTGATTGGTTAGTGTGTGTAGACCTCTTGTTTTTTTATATTTTTTATTTTTTTTATCCCCCCCCAACACCCTAATTTTTAATTTGGTCATCAGACGTAAAGTCGTCGATGGCAGTATGGTTGGTTGATTAATGTTCTGGCTGAAGAAAATAATGTGTATACGCGATCTATAGTGAGCCACTAGTGGTAGGGATCAGATGGGTAGCATGCAGTTGGGTTCTGTGGCGTCAGTGAGACAGATAGGACATCCTGATGACTGCGTGCATAAAGATGGTAAATTGACAGGCGCATAATAATCAGGATATCGGATAATGATTTGTACGTTGATCGGTACTGAGTGGCAGTAGGGTAGTGAGATAGATGTGTGTGTAATGTGGAGGGTGAATGGGCCCAGTCCGTCGGCGAGAGGATGAAAGTACATCCGTGGCCGTTGATACTTGTTATAATGAGGCAAAATAGGCTCCCCTATGATCGCCCGTTTGTCGTTGTTAAATTCTTGAATTCATATTTTTGGCCCGATTGGGAACTACTGTGTATAATTAGGTGATCGCGTGCGCGGGGTATCCTATTTTTGCGATGACCAATTTGCGAAGATCATGCTTAAGTATAGAGTTACCCACCATCTTTTTATCGTGTATCATCCAAAAACGAGTGGACAAGTAGAGGTTTCAAATCGTGGTTTGAAACGTATCTTAGAAAGGACCGTAGGTGAAAAATCGAGCTTTATGGTCGGATAAGTTAGTTGAGTGCTTTATGGGGCCTTTCGTTACCGCTTTTAAAAAACACCAATCGGGTGCACTCATTATAGACCACTCAGCAAGGTATGGAAAAGTTGTCAATATTCCTATTGAACTTGAACACAAAGGCCTAATGAGCCTTAAAACATTATTAGTCTTGACGCGCTATCAGTGAACGCTGAACTGGTATAGGTTGCAGGTGGGAGACGATCACCAGCGCAATATTGAAGTCGCAATAAATTGGAGAAGACACGAGCTAAAATGAATCTGGGATTAGCTTACAAGATCTCTTTAATTACAAAAGGAGGAAAAACGAAGAAAAAATCATGATCCCCCAGCATTAAAACCTGCTCCCCTTTGTCTTTCAACGTTCTGGTGTCGAGTTCTTCTCTTTATTCTCGATTAAGATTTTCTCGGGGCAAGCTCAAGACCGTTGGATCCAGGACCTTTCACCGTGCTTAGTTTTCCTTATTGGAACCGCTTCGAGTTAGCTCAAACCGCGGACCAAACTTCAAGGTGAATGGTCATAGACTTAAACACTATTTTGGAGGGGACATACCACCAATGGTTGTCCCGGATCTCCAAACTTTACCCATGAACCACTAAATTCGGGGTCGAGTCAGGCTCATGAATCGGTTAACAAAAACAAGCGCTTCACGGGTGGCAACCTTCTTCCTTTCTTGTGTTTCATGTTTTGTGTTTTATGTCCAGGATTGCCCAGATTATGAAGACTCTCATGCTCGTGGTTTTGTCCAATCATTCACTCGATTTTCAATCCTTAGCATGCTTATTTATAGGAATCCGATATCCTAGATCTTATTGATTAACGTTTATCTATTAGCATAATTAATAAACGGCTTTAGATTTACGTAAAGACCCCTTAATATTTGAATTATGCCTTGAAATTAGTATGGGGGCGACAGTTTTACATTGAGGACAATGTGTAGTTCTAGTATGGGGGGGGGGGATCTTTCGATTTGATCTTACTTGCATTCGCCTTGTCTTTACGTAACCCTGTTTTACCACTAAAAATAGCAAAAATATGCCAACATTAAAATTTTTCAAAAATAGAATAAGTGTTTAGACACATAGTTTGGACTTTTTAAGGAATAATTTTTGACTTGATTGAGCATGTTGCGCTCTAGCTTGCCTCTTAACTTATATAAATTTAAGCTTTCTCTAGTCTTTTATACAAGAAGCATTAAAATACAAATTCTAGCTTGAAAAAGCCAATGAGTTTGCAAGTTTCCATGATAGACTTTGAATATGCAAATCTTGTTTTATTAGACTAAGCATTCGCATATCTTTTTATTAAAGATTTTAAATTTGCGAAGAATGAAAAATGATAGAGTTTTATATAAGTTAGATGCTAAACATGGAGTAGTTGGTTCTCTTTAAGGCTCATAAAGGTTAATTGTGGCTTTTTGCTCCCATCAGCTTAATAAACTTTATATAATTGTTGAATAAATAAAGTTACTTTAGGTTTTTGCGATTCTTAGTTTAGATCCATTCGTAGAGATTCCTTCTGGTGAAAGTAAGGTACACATCGAGGTTTTGTTAGTGTTGTGGGGAAATAGGCTACCGATTCCTGACGTCTCGCTACCATTGTCTAGGTAGTTAAAAGACCACATGACTCGAAATTTGGTTATAATAATAATAGTTATGTAATAAACCAAAGCTGAAATAAGACCACTACCTCTTGCCAACTCACAACCGACGTGGTGGTCGTTTAAAGGGTAGAGGTAATAATAATAATAAAAATTGTGGGCTGATAAAAGTTTACTGCCTCTTGCCGGCTCACAACCGATGTGGCAGTCTTATAAATAAGGCACATAGTAATAATCCGAGACTGATAAAAGTTTGCTGCATCTTGCCGACTCATAACCGATGTTGCAGCCTTCAAAAAGATCGAGGATCACCGAGGTCGAAATAAGACTCCTGGACCATGGTTGGCTCGCATACCGATGTGGCAGTTGTTTAAAGGACCGAGGTTTAAAAATGTTGCAATAATAATAATAAAGCCAAATTTCGACTCTGAGGTTATCTAAATAAAGCCTTCGTCTCTGGACTCGTAGTTGAGTTGTTTTGGATGAAATAAAAAGGATAACCCCTAAATCATGCGAAATTAGAACCTTAATGTGGACCTTATTCTCACCATATCGTCTCTTTAGGAAAGGATTACAAACTAATTATGGTCTAAACCGGGCTTACTTTATGTAAATAAGTCATTAATTTATTTGTCACAAATATTAATAATAAAATTTTTAAAGGATTTAGGAAATAAGGGAGCGGAAAGTAGCTGTGCTTTCACAATTAGCATTTATGAGTAATGTTAGCATCTTAATTTGTATTTAACAATGATTTCATTTTTAAGCTTGGTTTGGGGCATGTGAAAAATCAAGAAACGATGAATTTATCCTTTTAGTGTTTCTTGCTCCGTGAAGTATGTTATGAATGAATGATAATAATAAATGCATAAAAATGATAAAACGGGGAGCTTTTCAAAACGAGTGATTTCTTAATCCCCTTAGATGAACACTTAGCTACTTTTCGAGGTAATTAGTCTAAGGGGTTGAAATTTTTGGTTTTCTAAGTGTGTATTTATGACATTACGTGAGAACACGGCAATAGCATAGTATGGAGGATTTTGGTATGTGCTTAAATATACATACCTTTTACCTAATAAAATAAGCTAAAAAGACCAATAATAACCAATAAATACACAAAAATGCATTGTATATGTTTGTATTGTGAATTATGTCTTGCAGGTAACGGATATTGCACAAAAGGACAAAAAATAATGCAAAACGGACAAAACCGAGCACGAGATTAGAAAGGGCATGAGAAAACAAAGCCTGAGGCATATTTATCTTTAATGGACCAACCCGTACCCATTTTAATGGGCCGGGTCAGTCCATTAAGATATTATACTTACTAAACCTAAAACCTTTAAACCATAACCCTTTTATTAAAACCATTAGTCCATTTCTAGTCCTACATATGTCAAGCCCAAAGTATGAAGTCCAAGCCCTTATCCAGTCAAACTAAATAATAACTGGTCAAAAACCAATATTTACTATACATCTTCCTCTTTTCCCTCTCTTTTTTACCTTAACGAACACAGGGTAAAACCTCTCCATACACTTGCTCTCCTTCGCTTCTAAAAGAAACGCCTAACACCTCTGATACGCCTACTATTCTTCGCTGGCAATCCCTAGCATTTCTATTGGTTGATGGGACGTGACATCAAATCAAGGGACAAGATCATATGGAATGAGGCGGTTAATGATTGGATGGATGAGATTGAAGCTCAGGACTCTCCTCAAGGGTCTAGATTCTTCTTCTTCAGGCTATAAATAGAGGCCTCACACTCTTGGAAGTGGTCTAGTTTTTAGCTTATTATATAGTTTTAGTAGCTTATTTTGTAACTTTTAGCTTATTGTTTTTCCTCTTTTAAAAAGCTTGTAAACGTTTGAGTATTAATAAAATTCTTAGTCTTATTTAAATTCTGTCTTTAAATTCTGTTTTTACTTTAAGCAAATTTGTTTAATATGTGTTTTGAATATACTTAATAAGCTTAATAAGCTCTCTAATACCTAATAAGCTAGCTTTTATTCAGTTAAGCCTTTAAAGCTTGACTAAATTTATATTTCACCTTAAATCTCACTCTTAAATCACCTCAGCTTAACTTGGAAGATAAGCCAAACCTGGATGGGCTTATATGACCATACCAGCTTGTTTTAAACAAGCTGGAGCTTGTTGATAAGCTCTAAATGAGCATGTGTTAGCCTTGTTTTGAGCAAAGGCTTGTGTAAGTTCCAAATTCCCTTTTAAAGTTTATTTTCTGTCACTACTTATTCTATGCTTATTGCTTGCTTATTAATGTTTAATTGTGCTTATTTTGTCTTCATTTAGCTTATTTGTTCTAGCTTTAAGAGTTTTATAATCTGTTTAGAGTTTTAGTTAAGTTATCATAAAAATTGTTCAAAAAGCCAAAAATATGTCCATTAATCTAGCTTATTGATAAGTGCTTATTAGGGCTAAAAATTGCTTATATGTTCTTAAAATTGTTAGAGCTTAATTTGTTTTCATCTTTTAAAGCTTTTTGAGATCTGTCATAGGTTAAAAGTTGAGTTTCAAAATCTAAAGGAGTGTTTGGGTTAAGGTTGCAAAATGGGTCAAATAAGGTCTAAATCTGTTTTTGGTTTTCAAGTTAGTTACATTAGCTCTTATTAAGTTTATAGATTAGTTTTGATAAGATTTAAATTAGTATTATGAAGTTTTCAAGTTAGTTTAATTAAAAATCCAAAACTGTTAGAGTAAAAGTTCTTTAAAATGCTTATGATTTGATTTCTAAAAATCAATTTGACAAGTATGTTTTTATGGTCAAAACTTGGTATTTAATGCATCAGTATGCATTTGTTTTGAGTCATATAGCCTTTTACATGTCTTGGTTAAAAACAGCCAAGTAAAATAGTTTTTTGGTTCAAGCTTAAATACCTCTTTTTGCAGATCAGTTAAGGCCTTAATATAGCTTATATTTGGTTGTTTCTTGTTTAAATTAGCTTATTAGGGTCTTAAGTTAATATGTTTTCAGGTTTTAGTTGGTCAAATTTCTTTTTGATTCTTAGTTTTGGGTCTGCAAGTAGCCATTAATCTTTAAAATTCCAAAAACATCTAGTGAAGTCTGTCATATGCATTTGCATTTTTCTAGCTTATTTCTTTTCCATTTTGCTTAATTCCTTCTTATTCGTGTCATATGAGTCTTAGTCCTTATCTGTTTTTAGTTTCCAGCTTATTTTATGAGCTTATTTGTCCTTTAATCTTAGCTTAAAAAGTAGTGTTTGCTCTTAAAAAGTCCCTTTTTGTCACACTGTTTTTATGCTTTTAAGTTCCTTTTCTGCTTATTTGTTTCCTTATACCTAATCATAAGTGCTTATAAGTCTAGCTTTAAATCTGTTCTTAGCTTATAAGCTCTCTAGTTTCTATTTGAGTCCTAAAAGCCCAACAATTTTAGCTTATTTAGTCCAAGTCTTAAAATCCAAAACTGTCTTTGCTTTGGAGCTTATTCTAGCTTAAAAATAAGTTTGGTCAAAAAGTCCTTTTACAAAAGTTGCTTATTTTAGCTTAAAGTTTATCTGTTAAAAAAAATATTTTTCAAAATGGTAAGGTCCAGGACTCGAACCTGCGACCTCCCCTTCACAAACACACACGTTTACCTTGCGCCCTTGGGTCTTTTCTGTTAGACCCTTGGGCCATTTGTTTTACGAGGTGTATTTGCAGTTTAAGCTTATAAGCTATTTCAGCTGATTTCTAGCTTATTACGAGTGCTTATTTGTTCTTTCTTTTTACCATTATCTTAGCAATAGTCTTAAATATTTTCAATAATTTTTCCAGATTTTTATAAATTAGTTTAGCATTTTTAATTAATTTTCTAGATTAAAATAGTTTTTAATTCATAAAAAATAAAATAAAAGTT
Source organism: Tanacetum coccineum (assembly GCA_026074375.1). Classification (NCBI taxonomy): domain Eukaryota; kingdom Viridiplantae; phylum Streptophyta; class Magnoliopsida; order Asterales; family Asteraceae; genus Tanacetum; species Tanacetum coccineum. Next base: position 175,364 of record BQNB010000038.1, on the reverse strand, counting down.
AAAAAAATATAATTCTTTTTTCTAAAATTATTTTTTATCATTTAAGACTGTTAGAAATTAAAATTGCATTTATGGTTAAAATTTGAAAATTTTGGTTTCTATGTCGCGTTTTTAATTCCCGTTAACGTTTTCGTGCTTAATTCGTAATTGCTTTATTTGTTGCTTGCCTTTATTTGCTTTTGCATTTCATTATTAGAAATAGAATCCAAATCAAAGATTTGAAATTATTCAAATCACTCGATCACAAACTTAAACGAGATTCTCAAATTCACGCTTCGTCGGGATACGACTCGGGAAGATTTAGTCATCACTTTATATATATATATATATATATATATATATATATATATATATATATATATATATATATATATATATATATATATATACTATCTTTCCCTAATCAGGACCTTCAGAATTTGAACCCACATATTTCGTTGAATCTTAGTAATGAACTTAATAATCATCTTTGGAGCCTCATCCTTTGTACAAAGAAAGTACACCCATGTGTAACGGGAGTAATCATAAACAATTAGGAGAATATATATTTTTCTGTTAATGCTTTCTACCCTCATTGGCCCACACAAATCCATATGAATTAATTCATGTTTGGAATGTGTACTGGGAATCAATTTAGGTTTGAGAATGGCTTTCTTGCTCTTTCCTTACTCACAGGTTGGACATAAATGGTCTTTATCGTACTTAAACTTCAGAATCCCATCAACTAAGTCTTGTTTAGTAAGATGATTAATGGTGCCGAAGTTCAGATGAGAAAGTCTTTAATGCCATAACGATGATTTTGTTGATGTAGCTTTGGACATTAAGCAAACGGGAGATGAAGCTGCCATTTCAAAAATGGAGATGGTGCAGAGATTAGAATCATGAGAACCGGTAAGCAGATCTTCACCTTCCAAAATTCAAACGTAATAAGTGTTAAAACGAAAGGCTACTTCAACATCCCCATCGCAAAATTGTTCGACCATGAAAAGATTGTATCTAACGCCCTCAACATAGTATACATGACATATCGTGAGGTTTCCCTGAACATAGTCTACATATCTAGTGATTGCTGTGAAGTGATCATTACCGAAGCAGACTGTTCCCATGAATTTCTCTACAAAATTTCTCTACAGTTTAATATTACTAGTCATGTGCTTCAAGCACCTGCTATCACCAATCTAAAGGACGAGCTGGATCACCTTCAACACATGAAGAAAATACGGATGGAAGAGTGGACAGTTTGGCTACCGATTATTGTTTGGTAACCGATGTTTTAGAGTGAGTTTTGACAGTAGGTCTACTCTTAGTAACACTTGGTGGTGTTTGTGCAGTTAGGCTCTTAGGCGACCAATTGAAACTAGGTTGATTTTCAAGCCATTTCTGCCACTTCCTACTCGTTTCAATTTTGGTTTTCATGTAAGTGCTAAGTGTCCTATTTTGTTTAGAATATGGAGTTAGTGATGAAGCACGAGAGACCATATTTGTTAATTTTGGGGTTTTAGTAACACTAAACCTAGATTTCGCAATTACGGGAGTAGCTCTTAAATTACTAGTTTTTGCAACTACAAGGGAGGTAAACAAGGGCCTTCTAACTCTAGAATTCACACACAAAGCATAACAAGCAACATATTTATCATGAGAAATCATAAAAAAATCTTTGCTACATGAAACACATACAAGATTCAAACCATGATTCACAACATTTACAATTTTCGTATTTAATACATTTGTTTTTTATTCAGAAACATTTGAATTCAATGTATCATGCTTATTAGAAACTAAACTAACAATCCTTTGAGATTTCTTGAAATTCTTAGAAGTGCTCTTAGACTTAATATGCAGCAAAACTCTTTTCTTCAAATTATTGTCCTTAGACTCTGGTCTGCTAACACTACTAGAACTCGCTACTCATGTGGAATTAGAAGAAAACATGTTAGGTTTAGCAATTGGCATTTGTGTTTTTGTTTTTATGACTCTACATATTCCTCGTGCGATTACGTTCACATTCTTTTTCTTATCTTACTCATTTTTAAGTTTAGAACATGAAGTGACTGGTTTTGACTCATCCTTTTTGACATCTACCTTAGAAACCATCTTAAACTTTACATCTTTGTTTTTGTTCATCGGTGTTACAAAGATAAGTTTCTCTAAAGTCGCAGATTTGTCAAACTTAGTGTTCACATTCTTTCCCTTTTCAACAGTTTTTAGTTTAGTTTTGAGCTCAGAAATTGTCATCAAAAGATCTTGATTCTTAGAACGCACGTCTCCATAAGCATATGTCTTTTGACTGGCATTTTCAAATAGTTTATTAACTTCCCGTTGTGTTGAACCCGTGTCATTTTTATTGAATTGAAAAGATTTTGATATACAAGTTATATATTTTCTCTTTCTTTAACCAACAATCCGACTTGAATATTTAACGATACGTTCTCACCATTCAACTTTGCCATTTTTAACTTCTAAGAGATATCACAAGCATTTTTCTCTTTTTGATGTTGTAGTTGTAATTTAAAATTAATGCTTTGAGCTTGATATGTTTGAAAATCATTTTCAAGAATTTTGATTCGTTTTAGTAAATTTGCTTTGATATCTTTGGAGTCATTTGAGATTTTCTGCTTTTCAATCATCAACATTTCAATTTTTTGTTGTGCAACAGAAATCATCAAACAATCCCTAACTTTTCTTTCTAAGGATGCTTTCAAAAGTTGACCAATTTATTTTTGAAAGCTTTCATATTGTTTTGATTGATTATCAACTTGTTTTTCCATTGATTCGAAATATCTAACATTGCCTGTACTTCTACTGTAATCTCCTGTTTAATTTCCTTTGAGCATTTGTTTAATGTTTTTGAAAGCGGAACTACCTCCCTACTTAAGATGTGTCTTATATCAGCTTTATTGTCATGTATAAATCTTTTGTCTCTTTTTATGTAAAGATGAATATTGATAAGTTTTCTCAACTCATTTATTTCTTTATCCAGATTAACAAACAGTTTTAGTAATTGACTCTTGTTAGGCATCTTTTTCGGAGGTATATTCGACTTTGTGGACTCGATTCAGGAGATACATTAGAAGTAGAAGGAGGTGAAAGATAAGTTTGTTCATCATAAATTTCCTTTTGAGGAACAAATGATTCATAAAGCTTATTCAATTTTGGATAATCAAGTGGAATCATTATATCTTTCATTTTCAATCGACTTTTTTCCGCGTCCTTAAGAGTTTCCTCAGAATCAGGTAAATTAACCTTTATTTCAAGATATTTAAGGTTTTTGCTATTATGCATCTTAGGTTGTTCTTTGATGGCTTTCTTGAGACGTTTCGGATACTTATAACCCAACCTAGCGTTCATGTTTGGATCATAACACAAACTTGGTGTTGTACCAAGCATGTGAATGTTTGAAGTGAATGTGACATTTTAAAAACAACACGTCCAAGAGATTTGAGTTTTTCACCTAATATGACAATATTATCAAGATACATGCCCTCTCTAACTTTGAAAGCCTTTTTGAAAGATTCAATTTCATTTTTGATATTCAAAGATTCATCTCGTGCTTTAAAAAATGATCTCAAATCACATCTTTTTCTTTCTTTAGTTTCACAATGGTTTGTTGTTCAACACTTATATGTTTTTGCAAATTCTCATCTTCGAATTTGTAATTTATGAATTAAACTGGTTTCTTTTCAAAAACTTTAACCCGTTCCTTACACGTCTTAAGTTCCCTTTGTATCAACGCATTTTGCCTTTTCAGTTCAATATCATTTTGCGTTGATTTTCTGCCTCTACTTGTACTTTATAAATCATGGATTCAATATCAGCATAAGGTTGATCATGAGCATTTAGATCATGTTCATCTTGTCTACTATTATCCTCCACATAAGGATCATCAAGAATGATATCAAAATTAATTTAGTCATCAGCAGATGTGTGTATAATAGTTTTGAGTTTCTCATGAATTTTGTGTTCATGAACACCCTTTGAGAGTAATCCATTTATAAGATCAAATTGAGAAGCATTTACCTCACTGATAACTTCAACATCATAAGTCGGTTCAGCATCAGACTTGTCATCAGTAGGTTGAATGCGTTCCATCATGATTACTGATGCATTAAGCTCTTCCAGCTGATCATCACCATAAGCATTCATGAGCATAAATCATTTTCTTTAGCATCCAAATTGACTCCAGCTTCATCTTTTGCAGCTAGCAGCATCTGTTCCCTGAAATACTTAGCATCATGAACTTTGGGTTTTGGACCATCTCTTGCATAGTGGCCTTTTCAATTGCAGTTGTAGCACTGAACATTTGTCTTTCTCGAATTTGATGTAGTTCTTGGAATTCTCTGAACATTCTCATTATCCTCAATTTTTTGAACCAAACCATTTCCTGCATTAGATGTTTGATTCTTGTTTGACCTTCCGTATCCCATTACCATTCCCCGCATAGCTAACATTTTTTGCTTTAAATATCCATACGGCCATCCTGGATCACAGCTTGATTCATTGTGTTTGATGAAGTATGAAGTCGACTATTGGTTGGAGATAAATAATGTTGTGTGAGAGTGTAACGCCCCGACACAAAAGGGTAGAAGTATTACAAATATGGTGTGACATCAAAGGCATACATAATCATAACACAAGCATAAACAGCGGAAGTCTTAAATAAATAACCAAAGGAAAATAAGTCAACACGACTTAAAGTACATAAGTTCTTAAAGGACAGACATATCCAAATGAAATAACCGAAATAACGAATGTCTTGAAAAGAAACAATTCATATATCAAAACTAAGATCTCTAGGGTAAGTCCACACTCAGCACTTATAGCCTGAAAGCAACCCCAGCTCCTAGCTTAGATACCTGCCGCAGGAAAAGAAAATGCGGCTGAGCTTACAAAGCCCAGTGAACAAATATATATAATCGAAAATTTGGTGCTGATAGATATTTCCCTTGGTTTAACTTTGTTCCGATCCATGTTGTTTATGTATGTTGAAAACCTCTCATACACAGATGTCAACGCTCACCATCCTTTGCCACAAACTTATCAAACACTTTCATGAGCATCGAGTGTCTCTCTGCCTGACTTATGATCTGTTACCAATGCATCAAATCGCTTTATGTTTCCACATGTTCATTGAGCATCTTTACATTGCATCAACAGAAAATTATATATATCATTAGATTATGCTTGGAAGAAATGTAGTTCATCACCTTATATCTACATAGTATTGATTTTTGTATTAGGAGAATTGTCCTTGATTGGTTTCGAGTATTTTCTTTGTATCATATTTTGGTTACTCTATACTCTATTCTTTTGTAAGGACCATTATCAATTAAATGCCGCATCAATTCTCCTTCTTCCTTTTTGTTATCAAGAACCCTTAAGAACCAACTTGCTCATGGCACATAGCTTCCTTTCTCCAAAATCAAAGGTATACATTTAGCTCCCGACTCCGCAAGTGTTTGTTGATTCACAGTTGACATGTTTTGAGCAATCATTGAATACAATGCAAACTTGGATCGTTTTGAGGATAAAGACTTGCTATCGTGAAATCAAAGAGTAACACCAATTACACTTGTATTACAAACTGTTACGAAACCACATTTAATCAGGAACTCGAAGTTATAAACCCATATATAGTTCCATTAAGCTTGGATGTAAGAAACCTCTCACTTGTTACGAATGCCCCCCAATAACACTGGATTACGAAAAAACTCTTGATACAAAACTTGAATATGAAACCTTGAGTGTGAAACTAGAGTACGAAACCTGGAGTCACAGAAACCACACTAAACTACCTTCTGAAACCTTGTTTACAAAAACCCAAATACGAAAAAAGCTCCAATTAGACGAAACGAAATGGTTTCCGAAAAAGCTCTATAATTTTACGAAAATGGTGAACGGTTACTAAAGCTCAAGATACAAAAACCCGATTTTCTAAATTCTTATAATTCACTACTTTCGTAATTCTAAAAACACAACTTTCGTGGATTCAAAAAACATAAACTTTCCAAGATCACTCAAGACCAACCGCCTTAGAAACTAATACTTTTGATTTTTAGGTTTAAAAAGTAATAGTATTTGTATTATCTGTTTCAAATCTCAAATCTATTCTTTGTTTTTGAGCACAAAAACTAGTGGACTATTTTCCGAAAAGAATAGTGATTTATGATAAAACAGTTACGAAAAGTATTCTAGTCAGTTATATGAAGTTTCTAATTAGTGTTATGAAAATGAATAATTATTCAAATATACGACTATAAAATGAGATGTAGATAATTCATTTGAGGTGTTAGATTTAGTTTATTTTCACATAGTAGTGAAGGTAAGTTTTAGGAGTAGTGTAGTATAGTTTTAGCTTATTGTAAAAGCTTTTATAGCTTATATAGCTTATTGTAATCAACTCTTTTTAGCTTATTAATGAAGATGTTTGTGTTGGAAGTGACTTGAGTTTATTCTTTTTCTAATCCTCTATTTTCTTTTTAAGCTTACTTTGAGCTTATTGCTTAATAGCTTATTATCTCTTAATAAACTAAGCTTCTGTAGCTTATTTGAATTGATTTTAAGCTTATATATTTTTGAATTAAGCACTTGGCTTATTTTCGATCTACTTTTCGTATAGTTTTCGGATAAGCTTATTAAGAGCTTATTCGATTAGCTTATTAGCTTATTTCATATTTTATTTTTTTTTAGATATAGCTTATTCAATTTAGTTTTCAAATAGATCTAGTTTTTATAAAAGTTTTTAAAATAGCTTAATTTTTTAGATCTGCTAGATTTAGCTTTTCTATTTCAAAATACTTAATATTTTGGAATTAAAGTCTTTAGCTTATAGCTTATTCATATTGTTTAACAATTGTTTGAATTGTGATTTGGTGTATTCGATTCTACTCATGAGGCGAGGAGCTTATGGTTCTTATAAACTAGTTTCACTATTAAAGTTCCAAGCTTTTTTAAGTTTTTACCTAGCTTATTAGTTATTAAAGTTCAAAACTTTATTAACTAATTAGTGAAATAAAAACTAATAATGTCTTAAACTTTAAAAGTTTAATTAAGTTTATAAGAGCGGGTGGTTTAATTCATTTTATTCTCATCAATCGGGTTCTACTTTCTCATCTTTTTCACTCTTTATTAGTAGTAGCTTATTTAGTAGATTTGATTAAAAAAATGTTTATGTTTGCTTTGTTGAATAGTACTAACTTAATTGTTATGATTAGTGAGTAGTTTATTAGTGCTTGCTAAGTGATTTATGGATTGGAAATAAAGTGTGGATTGTAAAAAGGTTTGTTAATTAATAATCTTCGATTATTTAGATTTGTAGTTTGAATGTTTTAAAGGGCAAAATCAAGAAAATAGTCAAACGACACATCTAGTAATTAATATCTTTTTAAGAGATTTTTGTCAAAATAAACCAACGTTGTGAGATAATTATCTTTACTAAGAAAGTTAATTTGTTAAGTAAAACCTTAATTCACACTTGAGGAACTTTTCACGTCACTTAACAAGCATATCTTTTTATATAGTTCTTTTTATTTAATTGTTCAGTTTATTTGTTATTTAGTATAATCTAGTTTAGTAGTTTTTAAAATTTAGTGTTAAATCAAATACCAAAATTAAAAGATATTTAAGCATTAAATTGGAAGCATTTTCGTGAATTTCAAATTCATCTCTCGTTGAGACATGACATCCAGAGGATAAACTATTACTTTTCCTAAAGTAATTTTTATCCGACGTGATTACTTATATACTATTACTCGACTAGTCGTTTATGACAAATCAATAACAATAATTTTATTATGTTCCTAAACTAAGTGATTTGAAAATAAAATTGGGTTTTTGGTTAGAAATCAATTTTTGACAAACTTACTAGTGTATGTAAATCCTATGTCTATGGGAAGCATATTAGTTATACATTATATCCTAGTAGTCCTAATTGTATAAAATAGAAAGAAAACTAAAAAATCCCCAATTTCAATTTTTGTGTTCATCGTAAACCCTAGACTCAAATCGATAGAAAATAGATGAAATGATTTACAATTGATGATGTTAATGATGTTAGGAATGATTGTATGTGTTGATTCTATCTTCAATTTAAGTTTTAATGGTTGATTTTGAGTTAGGTTGTTTTGTGTTTGTTTTCGTTGCACTAACAGGGAAGAGGGTTGTTTGGTTTTAAGTTTTGACAAAAAAATTTAACAAAGTGTAAATAATTGGGTGTCTGCTGGTGGCGGTCCCGTATCGATTAGGGGGCCGCCCAAATGAGATTTGGGGCCGCCTACGATATGGGGGTCGCCCTCAGTGTGGGTTTTTGGACTTTAAAATTTTTGACACGAATTTACGAGGAAGAGTGATTAATATTTGCATTTCACGAATTAAAAATATCTTAGCTTCGGATGAAGTAGTTAAATTGTCACGACGCGGAATGGAACACGGACTAGAATCGATACTCGAAGAAGGAGAAGCGGAAATGTGTTCTATCATTTCTAAACCAAGACGGAGATAATTAAACAATTCACATTTAAGGGGTTTCGTAAGTGTCACACCCCGCCAAGGCGGAAACGCGAGGCGTAAACAAGAATGGATATCATCACAACACATGGTGTCTATATAGAGAATACTAAAATGAAAACTAAAGTAAAGTAAAGACACAAAGTGTCATAACAATACCCAAAACCTAATGGTGTCTTTATTAATGAGAAAGAGTCTCGTCAATAAATGACATGCAAAACATAATCTAAACAATTCATGCAAACGCAATTATTCAAAACAGAACGCATAAATAAACTCCAAGCATCCTACGGTCTCTTCTAGCCACTTCGCTCTATCTTAGCACCATTAAGCTCACCTGAAAATGATGCTTAAAACGTCAACATAAAGTTGAGCGAGAATCATAGGTTTACGACAAACAACAAAATCCAAAATAAACTTTTAATTAGCTGCTGCAATTACCAAAACAATTCATGACAACAAGTAACAACAACGGGACGGAACGTGCCCACGATCCACAAGCACACCAAAACAATGAGGTAGGCGTACCTCGCCGCTCCACTAATAGTCATAGAAAGGAATACAAATCCCAATTCCAGACTCTTGGTACCGAAGTCACAATATCACAAGGAGTTGATCACCTCCAAGGATCTTACCCACAAAGTAGGCGAAGTCACATCTCATAACACTGGGTAGGAACGTTACCCCCGCTCCAAATCTCACAACATAACAACATCAACAAGACAAGACAAGACAAGCAAAACAAAACAAGACAAGACAGACAAGACAAGACAAGCATCATTCTCACCCCAAAATAACATGAGAAAAAGGGGCTATGAAACTCACCTTTGCTTAGCTTTCCAAAAGATTCCAACAATAAGCTTCACAAACAACTAGCACAAATCTATACAACAAAAGAACTCGTGTTACACGTTACCAAGCCAAAAGCTTAATGCACATGTAACAATCATATGATGGATGTCTAAGGTGTTTAGTTACCCTCATGGGTCACCCCGACACCATTCCCGACATTAACTAATTCGTTTACACATTATTTCAAAGTCTTACAATTTACCCGAAACGCAGAATTTTGACGCGACTTAACGTACTCAAAACCTATGCTTACTTACCTCCATATTTCATACCAAAAATCACATATGTTCATTTATGAGTATATTAACTACCTTATGATTCTCAAAAGCCATTTACATGCACAAATACTCCTAAGAAAATCAAACTTCAAAACAGTCCCAATTCGGATCTGATTGCACACTAAAACATTTGACCTTAAAAACCATACTTAGACAACAAATCAGAGGCTAAACATTTATGGATGTTTAATAGACACATAGAACTTGACTTATGTAAAAGGACTAATCCTAATTCGAATTTTAAGTAGGGGTTTTACTCCCCGAAAATAGACCCAAATCTGACCCGTATTTACTGTTTTGACAACTTTTCTTGCAAACAATATTTGAATGACTTCATAACCTCAAAAACCTTCGAGGCCGGATGTTGTGGAAACTAGACTCTCTGAGCTACGTCATAGACACTGGAAACTTGACAAAAGCTATTACCATCATTGAGATATCAGCCAAACAACACAGCCCTAAATTCTGCCCCAATCTAAATCAAATTCTAACAGCAGAAAAATAAAAAAAAAACAAAAAATGAAAAAACAAAAAAACAAAAACTAGAAAACGAATAAAAAAAAAAAAAAAAAAAAAAAAAAAAAAAAAAAAAAAAAAAAACAAAAAAAAAAAAAAAAATAATCCTAACCAATTACACCCATAAGCTTCTAATTAAACCCTAATCATTATAACATGATTATTATATCATTAATTACTGATCTTAATGAACCCTAATTATCCACCATATTAATTATTACATGAATTAATGATTAATAACTAACAAGGATTAATTAAACATACCTTAAAGCTTGATTTCTTCACAAAGGCAAAAACCCTAATTTTTCCTCCTCTTTTCTCTCTTGTTCGACCGGTCACACAAAGGGGGGAGGGTTTGGGATTTTATTTTGTATTTATAGACCCCCAATTAATTATAGATAAGATCTAATTAGTATTTGTTTCCTTTTAAAATTCCTTTTTTTCATTCTTTTTCCTCTAAAATTCGTTTTTTACTATTCATGTATAAAAAATATTATTTATTTATTTATTAATTACTTAATTATTTGCTTTACCTTAAGTTTTTATAAAAATCTAAGCTTATTTGAGCATACCTTTTTGCGTAAACGCAATTTACTAGACCTTTAAAAATAATTAACTTTTCATTTTTATTAAACCTAACATTCCAAAAATAGAAATTTCTTTTCTTTCATATTCTAACTATTAGAACCTAATCTCCTCCTAATAGTACTAACACATAAATACGTATACGTATAATTACTTACACAATTAAAGCGAAACCGCTTCAATCACCGAAATCATTTCCTTGTCACCAAAAGTGAACGAAATGAATTCCGCAAAATCCAACACAAATCCAATCCCAATAAGACGGTCACGCTCAATGAATTGATTATCCAATCTCACATATCCTACACAAACACATATAAACACGTAATAACACATATAACACATAGCCCATACTTATAGAACAAATATTTAGGTTAACACTACGGTTTGAACAACCTGCTCAAGCCACGGTTGTCACAGTATCCCCACCTTGAGAAAATCTCGTCCTGAGATTTAACTACTCGAGGCATTAACACTATCGACAAACAACTGAGGACACTTTGACCTCATTTGATCCTTGTGTTCCCATGTAAGCTCAGGACCACGCTTCGAATCCCAACGAACTTTCACTAAGGCTATCATACTACGCTTTTACTCATGACCTCTCGGTCCACAACATCAACGGTTCCTTGACAAAACAAAGAGTCTTGTCAACCTTAATCTCGACTAACTTCCACAATCCGAATCCAACTGCTAATGACTTTGCTTACCCCCACAAGGGTGCAATTAGCAACACGACAACCCCAAACGAAAAGAAGCATCCCACTACATGAACATCGCTCATCATCGAGAAAACTCATCAAAACCCTTAAGTTGTCATAACAACGTGTTTTATATCTTAACCTCGCAACTCATCAAACAAGAGCTGTCTTGAAATTAAGATATAAGATGTTACAATGCTCAACGTATCTAAAGAATCCATGCAAATTCAGGTTTACTCAAACTTTCAACACCTCCCAATCTAATTTCCGATACTCAGCTCATATGACAGAAATTCTCAACCGAACTATAGGCCCAATCCATCTATGGATTCTTAAATGGTCCTACATAACTCGGTTCTAACTTGTCTTTCTTTCCAAACGTACTACACCTCTCCAAGGTGAGACCTTCAACCACCCATAACCTACCAGCATTAATTCAAAAGTTTCCCACTACTATCAAGCTAACTCTTTCGACAATTTGGCTGCCTCAAGCCTTTCCTGTATTACCACTATCTTGTTGGTTGTTTCTTGTACCAAATTCGATCCATTCAACTCACTCTCTCCAGTTACGGCCCATAAAACGGTAACCTACATTCCTTTCCATACCATGCTTCAAATGAAGCACATCCATACTCGAATGATAATCCCCACCTTAGGGAAAAACTCATCTCACGAAAGTGAGTATTCCAATTACCTCTAAAATCTACCATACTTGTCCTAAGCATAGCTAGGAATGGGGTGACTTAGTCAGTCCATTGACTACACCCAAATCGCATCGTATCCACTACTCACACTTGGTAACTTGACAACAATATCCTTAGTTATCCTTTCCCACTTCTACTCGGGTAACTCAGGTTGTAGCAACAATCCTGAAGACCCTTGATACTCAACTTCCACTTCCAAATACGCTAAATACTTACTACCGCAACTAGCTATATCCTTCTTCATACTCAGCCATCGATTAGTTAACCTAAAACCACACAACATCGTATCCGCTCCAGGATGGATAGAATACTTTGTCGTATACGCCTCTTCAATAGCCAAGGTCCTTACATCTCTCCAAATGGAGGTCCGAACCTTGTCTAACCAATATGAACCACTCTCCATCTCTTTTCACACTCGTTGGTCCAAGCCACGCAACATCTTATGTTGACGCGTTCTTTGCTTTGGACATCTTATCTTATGCCACCAACATCCTTTTCTCAAACCTAGATCGGATCGTCGTACATCTATCTCGAACTCATTCTTGGATTCACTCCTTCTTCCTACTCCACGGTACAACATCTACATTTGCCTTTCCCAGATGGTACTTGGCCTCGAAATCAAACTTACTAAATAACATCCATCCATCATCTTTGCCTCATGTTCAATCCTTCTGATTGAAAGTGTGTTGGAGACATTCATGATCAGTATAGATTACTCTTCATGTCTCGTTCACTTAATGCCTCTAGCATTATAAGGCAAAACCTACCACGTTATCCATGCAATCCTTCATAAGAACCTTCACTTTTCGTGATGTACAAGCAATCACCTTCTCCCTTTTTCCAAGCATGCTTCCAAATCCTTGCTTCGCGCGTCATAATATACTACGAAATCGTCTGCTCCTTCCGACAATGCCAAGATCAGCTCATAACCCATTTGATTCCTTCCACATCTAGATAGCTTCCTCTTTGCTCTGCTTACACGTTGTTGGAAAACTTCACGTACATCTTCTCTTCCTTCAGTGACTCCACGATCATCTTCACGTGCGACTTGTACCCCTCCTTAGACTTCAGGTCGGTTTAAAATATCGTCTGTATATATACGTTAACTAGATTGTCTATATACTACCATGTACACCTGGCTCATTAACTCTATGAAAACCGTTGGTGCATTGGTTAACCCAAAAGGCATAGCAATAAACTTCAACGTGTCTATTACGCATCCTAAAAATCGTCTTAGCTACGTCATCCCCTGCACTTCCCGCTTCCTCCCACCAAACCCCATAAGAAGAATGGAGAAATAAATCCAAAAAAATACCCACTACCTCCATTGTTGACATCGCTTACGAATTTTATATCTCCACTCTTCCAAGATAATCTATGCACATCAAATTTTAAATAAATTTTGTTATATAATAACTACCCACCTTTCTTCCTACCAAGCAATACACACGCTTCCCACAACAAATTACCATTCGAACCAACCCTCACCTTGCAACTCCTGCAATCATTCCAGACCTCTTGCCTTTCTAAAGAAGTCAAACGATACGAGCCTTCACAAATCGGCGTCGCTCCTTGTACTAATTCCATACGAAATCCTATTCTACGACGAGGGGTAAAACCTACTAATTCCTTAGGAACACTTTAGAGGGCTCAAATACTACAAAGCTATCACATTATCTCAACTCATCTTCCTTGGTACTCCTACGAGACCTCGTATCCTCTTTAGTTCATTTTCTCCCCGAACCTTAAGCACTCTCCAAATTACCAAGGCATTTTAACCACCTTCTCGTGGCATACCATCTCAACCTTATGTCTCAACAACCAATTCTCTCCTACGACAACATCAACACTCTCATAACTAAGAGGTACTAAATCAAAAGTAAAACGAGAATTATCTAATTCCAACTTGGGATCGCGAATAATTCCAATCGCTTCGCTACTATCAATCGCACCACCCAGAAGATACGTCCTAACATCAACTCTAGCACCACACCATGAGGAAATTTCAAACTTCACATGCACCAATTGGTATGGACCCAAAAATCACACGATTCCAAAAAGAAAAAAAAATCAACCGAATGTAAACGTCGATAAGAAGAGCGAACCTCCGACTAAACAAACACATCAACGATTTCTAGAAACACCCCCAACGAATAATACCACGTACCATGACCCATTAATTAAAAGATTAAGAACCTTTGTACCAAAACTAATTTTTTACCCAAGGAAACTTTCCCTCATAACCTTATACCAATCATTTTAAAACAATAGAATCACCTTAGTTAATAATGCAAATAATTTTAAGTGTAAACATAAATTTAAATAAAATTTTCATAAACTTATTTTAATTATGGTTTTTATAAAAGAAATCAAAAGATGATTTAAAAAAAATGTGTTGCATTTTATTTATATAATTTATTTTTTAAAAGAAGTTTTTAACACCTAAACAATATGGTATCACACGACCAAACTTACTTCAATGGAAATTTTTGAACTCACAACAAAAAAAAACAGCAGATAGCAAATAACGCCCAAAATACCTTATAATTCCATACAGAATTAATTAATTTACTTGAAAACGAACACGACAAGAACTCTTGCAAACCAAACAAACCATAAGGACTCATCCATACCAACGGTCTTAGAACCAAACCAAAAAGTATCACCACCTTTAGACAAAGGAAAACAATCAAAATGGAAAACGGAGAACATAGAACACCAGTTCTATGATAACACCCTAGAATACAAACACGAGCGTTGGATATCTCAACGAAAAACGAGCTAACGAACCAACTTAAGAATCACGATGACAATACCAACAGGTATCCGATGTATTCGCAAATGATAGATGAAAGGGAACATTACCATCTACGCAACCTAACCTAATATAATCGCCCAATCGGTTAAGAGAGGAATTCTCTAACCACATAACCATCCTCAACAGGATCTCACATCACATCTACACTACCATCTACATAACTATCGAGACTTACATCCTTACATAATACATACAAGCGACAATGATCAATGCAATCAAAGTCACAAGTCCACGTATGTGTTGCCTTTATAATTATGTTCGCGACTATAATTATAATTACACCTTTTTCACACGTGTACTTACTTCCAAGACCACACATCTCAATGATAACACACATCTACCACATAGCACTTAATAATAATCTAAATATAACTTAAACATGATAATCCATCTAACGAACCATAAAATCCTAATTGACCAAACAAAACAGAAGTCACATTGTGACCCAAAATATAAAAGCAATCCTCGATTATATCAACGCAACAAGGTAGAAAACAAAAATAAACTTATGTTGGGCCTCGCTTGGGTTTGACTTTTTCTCTTTCAAAAGTCACCCAACTCCGCAGGTCCAGTGAGATAAACAATCTCCCAACGATATCTCCTAGGGGTAGGGGAAGACATGACTAAAACAATAACAAAGGGGTATATACTATTAGATCCCCATAATGAAAAAGTATATATTTCATATTATATAGTAGTAATTCAAAATAGAAAGAATTTCAAAGCTTTTAGGTAGCGGGAACATACGGTATATACATACACAAACACTTATGCCCTAAAATACAACTATATGAGGGACCCTTAAGCTATAGTCTAGGCTCAACCACCTATTTCTCTATAACCAAAGGCTCTGATACCAATCTGTCACACCCCGCCAAGGCGGAAACGCGAGGCGTAAACAAGAATGGATATCATCACAACACATGGTGTCTATATAGAGAATACTAAAGTAAAGCAAAGACACAAGGTGTCATAACAATACCTAAAATCTAATGGTGTCTTTATTAATGAGAAAGAGGTCTCGTCAATAAATGACATGCATAACATAATCCAAACAATTCATGCTAACGCATTTATTCACACAGAAAACATAAATAAACTCCAAGCACTCTACGGTCTCTTCTAGCCACTTCGCTCTAACTTAGCACCATTAAGTACACCTAAAAATGATGCTTAAAAACGTCAACACAACAGTTGGTGAGAGTCATTGGTTTAAGACACACAAATCATTCCTTAAAAAAAACAAAATCTTACAAAACAATTGCTGCGATTAGTAAAACAATCCAAAACAACACACATGACACCACAGTCCACTGGTCTATCATTCAAACTCTCATAGGTCAAGGGGTACGCTCACAACCCTCTATCGGAACACAAAGTCATAGGTATTATTTCAACCATTCATGGTTATTTGGGTAAGCCCACTCTCCATCCCGAAACTAACATACTTCACAACAACAACAATAATAATAATAACTCCAATTGATCACATAGCCATGGAGCATACCACATAAATAACTACAATTGATCACAAAGCCATGGAGCATACCAAATAACATACAAACACATAATCACAGCAACTAAAATATTTAAACTCATAGCATCATTTTCACCCCAAGAAAACATAAAAAAGGGGCTATGAAACTCACCTGACGCTTAGCTTCCAAAAAGAATCCAACAAAAGCTTCACAAACACTTCACGGATAATCTAAACAATTAAGCACACAATAAGCTACCATTAATTAGGCATACAACCCAATATGATGTAACCTCAACTATGATGGATATCTAAGCTATCTACCATAATTCTATACTTGATTTAAACCTTTTCTAACTCCTACATATGCCATTTACACTTCACTGCTACACTTTATATACTCACTTACGCGTCCTAACGTACCACTTAAACACTTCCACAATTCAAACCAAAATTCACCATGCTACATATATGTCCTATGAACCTCTCATAGATCTCTCAAAGCCAATACCCTTTTACAAATATCCTTTAGAAATTCATTAATCCAAAGTGTCCAAAATTCGTCTAGAATCTGACCTTCTAAAAGTATGGAACTAGCTGACCACTTTAGACCTCCTTTCATACTTAAAAAAACTTCAGGGGCCACACACAATATATAAACTAACTTCTGCATGATTTTTAGCCTCTAACTAGATGTCTAAGTATTTTTAGAAAAATCAAAACCAAAACTGAAATTCGTTACGGTTTTACACACTGATTTTGTAATGACCCTTTGATCCACTTCCCGACCATAAAACTCACGAGACCAACTTTGCTGGAAAATATACTCTCTGAGGTTATCGCCAGTATGTTGTAAATTGTTTATTTGATAATTTATGATTGAGTTATGACCGTTACAAAACTGCCTAACTTTCTGCAGTGAATTAAACAATTAATTCGAGCGAACTAGACCCTAACCGACTAACCCAATCATGTAAACAATCAAAAGAATGATCAAACATGATCTATACATCATAAACCTTCAGAAACATAAAAACCTAATCCAAACCCTAGCCGAAAATTACATGTTTAAAAACCCTAATCCATCATGCTAGATTACATTAATTAAAATAAAGACTAGAATTCAACAAGGATTAGAAAATACCTTAAACCCTAAAATTTTCTTCTTTTTCTTCTCTTGGAAATTCGGCCGATCAATAGAGGGTCTAGGGATCCTTTATTTTAGTATTTATAGGCCTCCTAAAAGATCCTTGATAAAAACTAATTAGAATTTGATTCCAAGTAAAACTCATTTTCCTCTTCTTTTTTTAAAACCGGCCGAATAAGCCTTTATGTTTTTTTTATTAATTATATAATTACTTGTATTTCCTTAAATTTTTATAAAAACCTTAACTAATTTGACTATACCTTTTTGCTTAAACGAAATTCACTAGACTTTTAAAAATAACTTTTTAACTTTTCATTTTCAACCTAACTTTCCAAAAATACTTTCTATTTCACAAATTCACATTCTAAAAATAGAAAGTCTTGCAAAAACTCTCATATCTTAACAAACTCATTTCTTTCACAAATGACACACTTCCCATTTTAATCCATGACCTAGACATCCACATATTAACCAAAACAATTCTCTCAAAATATCCAATCAATTTCATTATCACTATAAGTGATTAAAATGAAATTTCTCCAGTAAATAACTCATTTCTCTTAACTTAACTTCTAAAACCTAAACTTATCTTAAATTACTAACACAAAAATACGTATACGTATAACTACTTACACAATTAATGCGAAACCGCTTCAATCACCGAAATCATTTCCTTGTCACCAAAAGTGAACAAAATGAACTTCACAAAATTCAACACAAATCCAATCCCAATGAGACGATCACGCTTAAATGGTTGATTATCCAATCTCACATATCCCACACAAACACATATAAACACGTATAAACACATAACCATACATTGCAATAGATACATTTAGGTCAACACTACGGTTTGACCAACCTGCTCAAGTCATGGTTTTCACATGGACCAGGAAGATATTCACAATAGAGATCACGTTTTCTACGGTACATTGACACGAAACCAAATGGTGAGGGACTGAGAAAAAGCATACTATCTGGTCCCTACGTGCCATCTATTGTACTAGTTCAAGCTGTTGCTGCAACGGAAGGTAATCCTGCAATACAACATACAACAATTGAAACAGTATTGAACATGACTCCAGAGAACAAAGAACACTTTCTGTCTAAAAAAGAAGCAATTTTCTTGATTTTAACTGGTATTGGAGATGATATCTATTCCACTGCTGATGCTTGTAAAACAGCGAATGAGATGTAGATAGCCATTGAAAGGCTACAACAGGGTGAATCATTGAACGTACAAGATGTAAAGACCAATCTGTTCTGGGAATTTGGGAAGTTTACTTCTCGAGATGGAGAATCAATAGAGTCGTATTACTCATGGTTTTATAAACTGATGAATGAATTGACAAGGAACAACTTGCAAGTTACTACAATGCAAGTGAATGTTTAATTTCTTCAACAAATTCAACCAAAATGGTCAGATTTGGACGTGTTGTCCAAGCAATCACAGAAATAGGACACCATTCTTCATATCACACACTTTTTGACATTCTGAAGCAGTATCAAAATGAAGTTAATGATATCCGTGCTGAGAGAATAGCCAAAAGTGCAAATCCATTAGCACTTCTTATGGGGGGGGCTGCTCAAACCATACTCAGGATAAATTACATATCAAGCCCAAAACCTCAAGACAAATACAACATCATCTTCCACAAGACCAAGTGCATCTGCCAGACACAAAAGCAAAGAGATCGCCAAAGCAGTTACACCTCAATCTGAGTCAGTATCTGAAGAAGACAGTGATCCTGAACAAGCTCAGAGGGATAAGGACATGCAAAAGAATTTAGCACTCCTTGCAAAGTATTCCACAAGGCTCTACAAACCTACCAACAACAACCTTCGAACTTCTTCAAACTCCAGGAACAAGATGAAGATACCACACAAGTAAGACAACGACAATGGAGTCAGGGCAGTTTGGGAATCAAAGGACAATGACAGTTGCTGGGGCTAGGGAAACTGTAGGAAGTCAGGTAGTGCAACAGAATGGGATACAGTGCTTTAACTGCAAGGGATTTGGCCACTATGCAAAGGAATGCAGGAAGCCAAAGCGTGTTAAAGACTACTCGTATCACAAGGAAAAGATGATGATGTGCAAACAAGCTGAACAAGGTGTTCCACTGCAAGCTGAGCAAGCTGATTGGCTAGCGACAATGATGAAAGAGATGATGAAACAGAAATGGCAGCACATTACAGTTTCATGGCAAAGATTCAGGAGGTCTTACCAGAAGAATCCAGTTCAACTGAACAGCCATTGGAACAGGTACAAAACAATGATGAAAATAATGTGTTTGCCAATGAAAGACAACATTCTGAGAATAATACTGCAGAATGTGCTGATGAGCGTGTTGCGCTTGCTAATTTAATTGCAAACTTAACTCTTGATACTGAGGAAAACAAAACGATTTTAAAGCAATTAAAGAAAGCAAACGCCATCATTGACTCAAGAAGCTAGAGGAGTGAAACTACCTGATGATCCTAGTAGGGCTCTATGGGAGGCTACTATTGTCAAGTAGTTGTGTTATTCAGCCTTCAGAACAAACAGAAAGCGCTTGAGAAGTACAAAGCTTTAATGACCGGACGATAGATTAGACTTCCTTCAAACAAAGTTAATGATACTCTAGGACTATAGCTCGTAAAGATATTGAAGATAAAAGAAGGTTTAAAAACTAAAAGCCTTGAAATCCCGTTGTCAATCCAAAAACACGATGAGTAGTAAAAAAGGAGCTTTATAACAAAGTTCACAATTTGAAGGTCAACTGCAAAGAGAAAAGTAAGGCCATTTCGGATTT
Source organism: Tanacetum coccineum (assembly GCA_026074375.1). Classification (NCBI taxonomy): domain Eukaryota; kingdom Viridiplantae; phylum Streptophyta; class Magnoliopsida; order Asterales; family Asteraceae; genus Tanacetum; species Tanacetum coccineum. The sequence continues at coordinate 154,992 of BQNB010000038.1, read as the reverse complement.
TAAAGGTAAGGAAGAAAAAGATGTTTGAAAAAGAGATTGAAATGACAAACAATTAAAGTTTTTGAATGAAATTGTTTACGACTCGTAAATCAGTCAATTCAAGACCATACATATTTAGCACCCAAATGCTCGACATATAATGGTAGACCAACCTTTGCTAATCCAAGGTACCTCAAGAAAGCTAATCAAAGAGTCCTGTTTTTATGAGATCCCATATGATACTTCTGATCTTGCAAACAGATTTGGCCCCAATAGGGAAGAGACCATGACTCTTGCAAATGAGAGTAGATCAAAATTGAAATAAAGATTATGTTAAACTATATTATTACACAAAACAATAGTCTTTATGAATTTTCAAAGCACCCTCACTGGAGTCCTTTAGCATTGGAACCGCAAAAGAAGTTAGGAAGACAATGTGGAGAAAACCGTTTGTTAGAACAAAACCAAACATTGCTAAAAACGTTGCCTTTCTATCCGTTTCGAAATCCATTAGTTAAAGTAGAAAAGTTTTTAACGACATGACATTTAACATCAATCAATTTAGATGAAAATGTGATCAAGTTGGTTAAAACATAGTATGATTATTTCGGGTGCAATTGCTAAAGATATGGAAGTTTGATAAAACCTTAATAATGCTCTGTTCTATATACCTCAAAATGATATTCTTGTTTGAACATGAACTTAAAACAAACTGCATGAAGATTATGAGTACGTTCCATCCTTGAAAAAGAGTTTGATGAACTTGAATCTGAAAAGGCTGATTTTTCAACATATATGATCTACTTCTCGAAGAGTGTGTGTCTAAAGATGTTACATGTTCATATTTGCTTTCTCTGTCTGATTTAAATGCTTATGCTGAATTACAATGCATGTATCTTCATAAAGTGTTAGCATTAAAATATGTTGACTAAAACAGAATTACATTAAGTCGTGTCGGTTATGAACTAGGACAATAAATGTATTGACCTAGACAATAAAATGTGTTGACTAGAGCACTAAATGTTTTGACTAGTCAACATTTATGATGTTAGGAAACCAACACAAGGACAATAAATGTGTTGACTAGACCAATAAATGTGGTGACTATCAACATTATGGATAGTTAGGAAACCGACACAAAGACTATAAATACCCCCTCCTATACTTCCATAGGAGGGGAGAGGATTCATTTGTAACATTTCACATAAGGTGTGTGTGTGTATTTTTCTCTCTTCTATCACACACATATCTTTCCCTTTTTTCTCTCATCATCAATAATATGGCTACTTATTTGTTCCATCCTCCCCGACCTCCGGATCTTGTTTTTCCTAGTGTTTCTTATGGTTAACAATGGGCATCAGAAGCACAGAGCGTTCGTGTGTGTGGTTTGCTGTTTGGTATAATCACAAGACAAATCAAAACAAAAACACCAAAGCAAACACAACACTTATTGCTAAAACGATCCTTATAACAGAATTCACTAAAACGACAAACGATTAAGGATTCAGACTACGATGACAAGTGATCACGAAGTTGATTTGGTATCCTTATTTTGAAATGAAGATAGGTTTCACGAAGGCGTCTACTTATATCATCACGAGAGACTTTCTTCTATTTTCTTCGATTGATGACTTGCTTGAACGTATACGGTTATAATTGAGACTTGGATTATCTAGTTTCCAACGTCAAGGTGTTATTAGGAATGAAAGACTCGGATAACTATCACTTAAGGAGTTACGTTGAGTACTCCGTGTCACAAACGCAGATGTCATGTGGGATAAGTTTCATGAGGTGTTGTACTTCTTATACTTTTGATGTTGGGTATAGGGTACTTAGAGATTTTCTTCTGCACTGTTCTTCAATCAACAATAGTGCAAGTATTAAAGTACAAATTTGGGGATTTTACGTCGCTTTCAGTCTGGTAAGCAGTTACTTCGCCAAGTGATCACGACAATAGCCGACAGAATTACGAGTTGGTAAGTTAGCCAGAGAGATAAAGGTTGAGATGTACTTCAGCAACTTCTCACGGATTTTTTGTGCTATTCAAAGACAAAATACTTCACATTCTAAGCAAAATCTTCACAGTTATTCGATGACATTCATTGACAAGACCATGATTATACCAAGTGTTCTTGAATTCTTGCTTCATCTCCGCTACGGTTTTGAGTAGTCAAAGGGGTAATGATCTTTTGTAATATCAAGATTTTGTGCTGTAAGACAAGACTTCTGAGTATATAACGTACACGACAGTGATGCTTCGAGAGGTTCGCAACCATCATGGGAAAATGTTACATCCGGACTAGTTGACTTTGATGTTGACCATGTCACTTCTAGGGGAAGTAGTGTATACTACTTTACCAAATATGGTTTATGAAGTATTCTGCATACGTGAGAAGAATTGTTGCTGATTTTTCGCATGCACCCCCGAACGAATATTCACCAAGCCCGAATGACAAGAAACAGTGGTATAGTTGATGTGGTTTGACTTCTACAAAATTCTGTTGTGCACGTCAATGACAAGTAGAAGATTGTTCAAGCTACTTCAAAGTTTCAGAATCTGCTTAAGATAGGGATGTTGGTTTGGGGGGAAGCTGATTCAGAAACTTCGCCAAAAAGGAGTCTATGAAGAAAGCTTTTCAAGACATGCTGCATGAATTGGGGGGAAGTTAATCCAGTTCATGCATACTACAATGGTTCCAGAACAAGTAAAGACAATGAAGATCCAAGCTGGAATACAAGTTTCAAGACCAGGAGAACTCAGAAGACAACTTCAGCTTTGGAAGCGCTTTGGAAGACTTTATTTAATTGTATTTGTACTTGTTAGTAACATTGTAAGTAATTCTGTTTGTGTCCACATATTGGGGGAAGATTGTTAGCATTAAAATATGTTGACTAAAACAGAATTACATTAAGTCGTGTCGGTTATGAACTAGGACAATAAATGTGTTGACTAGACAATAAATGTGTTGACTAGACAATAAATGTGTTGACTAGTCAACATTATGATTGTTAGGAAACCAACACAAGGACAATAAATGTGTTGACTAGACAATAAATGTGTTGACTAGTCAACATTATGATAGTTAGAAAACTGACACAAAGACTATAAATACCCCCTCCTATACTTCCATAGGAGGGGAGAGGATTCATTTGTAACATTTCACATAAGGTGTGTGTGTGTGTTTTTCTCTCTCCTATCACACACACACATCTTTCCCTTTTTTCTCTCATCATCAATAATATGGCTACTTATTTGTTCCATCCTCCCCGACCTCCAAATCTTGTTTTTACTAGTGTTTCTTATGGTTAACATAAAGTCAAAGAATGTGAATGTCTTGCACAAAAGCTTTCGAAACAAACTGAATCTGTTAACAAAGAAGTTCATAATAAGCTTTTAAAGAGTTTTGCTAAACTTGAAAACCACTCAATTTCTCTTGAACTTGCTTTACAACAATGTAAAGAACAAATGAAAAACAACTCAGTTTGCAAAGAAAACGAATCAAATGTATTTCGAAAAGAACGTGAACAATATCATAAAATACAGGATTTGAAAGCTCAAATGCAAGACAAGAACATAGCCATCAGTGAGTTAAAGAAACTCATTGAGAAATGCAAAGGAAAGTCTGTAGAAACTCAGTTTGATAAACCATATGTTGTTCGACAACAAAATGCTTAATGGATTCCAAAACCATATGTTTTAGGAAAACCGACTCCTTTTTCAAATTCTCCTGAAATGAGAAGTTTTCAAACGAAACAGCGGTTAATAATACTAATGTGTCCGATGGTTTTGTTTTTAACAACGTCACTCAACATAATTTGCCCTCAGAATAGAAAACAAGCGGAAATACACATGAATTGTTTAAACCAGGACATGTATAGAGTTGCCACTACAACAACACAAATGAGAACACCACAGTTCCTCATGCTCAAAAACGAATACTAATCCTCACGTTCTAAATCTACAGGAGTAAATCCATTATACTAGGTTTAGCAGACCAAGCTTAAGAGCTATCAAGTTAAAATAAAGTTGTGTGCAAACAAATAGTCAAGTAAAGTTAACCACAAGTAGAAGAAGAACACTATAGGATTGTAAGTATTTCTAGAAAACAATGTCTGAACTGCTGTAATGATAGTTCAAAATCCAGAACTTTGATGTGAATGCTGTTTTGTGCTGGAATGTGGAAAATGTTGTGTTTAATCTAATCATGATCTTGTTGTTTCTAGATACTTGAATAACATGAACCTAGAAACTAAGAAGCCGAAGGTAGTGACTACTAGTGCTAGTAAACCCAAGAGAAAAGCAATAAATCGTTACAACACCCCATAAGAAAACAGTTTGCATTAGATACCACTATTTAGAAATGCCTAAGAGGTTACATAAGAAGTTGGATGAATAATACAAATCAGGATGGAAATGGTGGATAGTCTAATAAATGTCGTCAGATATAATTGGACTCAAAAGCCCAAGGACCCAAAAGATATGGATGCTAAAATCAGGAAAAAGGATGTAGCAACACGTATTAAGTCCCACTATAAACCTTGTCTCTAGGATTACAAATGTCTTAAAGATATCAAATTCCTTAGATCAATTAGGGTGTTCCCAATGTTCCCATCATCCACTAATTCGCTTGCAATGTACACTCATCCTATTCATTGTATACTCTGGATGCATAAAGCATATAACGGGCAATCTCAAGCTGTTGTGTAGTTTTGTAGAGAAATTTCTAGGTACTGTTCATTTTGGAAATGATCAATTTGCTCTAATTCTTGGTTATGGAGATCTGAGTCAAGGAAATATCACGATCAAACGGGTTTATTACGTCGAAGGCCTCAATCACAATCTTTTCTCGGTTGGTCAATTCTGTGACTGTGGATTTAGCGTTTGCTTTCAGGAAAATCACTTGTTTTGCGAGAGACTTCAGGGAACGATTTACTAACTGGTAATCAGGATCTGATCTCTACACAAATATCTCTCCAAAAACAACTTCATCAACTCCACATCTGTTTCATGGCTAAAGCTTCTCCAACATAAAGCATGGTCCATGGCATCGAAGACTTTCTCAGCTTAACTTCCGATTACACACCTACTCTCAAGAAAGATAATTGTGGAACAGGCAATACCTAAGTTGAAATATGTCAAAGATCAACTTTGTTCGTCTTGTGAAATAAGTAAAGCAAAAAGAAGCTCATTTAAGTCAAAAGTTGTTCCAAGTTCTAAAGGAAGGCTGGATTTGGTCTAATGCAGGTTGCAAGCAAAAATGGGAAGAAATATATACTGGTTGAGTGTTGATGACTATTCAAGATACTCGTGGACTCTTTTTCTACGATCCAAGATGTTATACAGAAGTCTCAAAGAACTTTCTCATGATGATTCAACGCAATCTCAAGCTCAAGTTATTAGTGTTCTGTACTTGACAGAGCACAGAGTTCTTGAACAAAGACACTCATGCTTATTTCAACGAATAAGGTCATTGAAACAATAAAATCATCTACTGCTCAAACACCTGAACAGAATGGCGTTGTTGAAAGACGGAACCGCACTCTTGTTGAGGCTGCTTGAACAATGCTCTCAGCTTCTAAGCTTACATTATCATTTTAGGCTGAAGCAGTTGCTATACTCAGAACAGATCAATCATCATATCGACTCAGAACAGATCATTAATGACAGGAAACCTTCAATTAAACATCTTCACATCTTTGGTTGCATTTTACATAAAACTAGAGATGGGGAGAAAATTTGGATAAGAAGAAAGAAAAAGGGATCCATGTGTCATGGTGGGATATTCTACTCATTCGAAGATTTCGTGTTTACAACCAAGAGAACACGCTTAATAGTGAGTCCATTCAGATCAAGTTTGATGAAAATTCAAAAAAATGATGGTTTGATCACAACAGTCAGACCTGTACCCTAACGACAAGAGATGTCTGTTGAAAATCTCTTCAGGCCTCGTCCCAAGGACAAAAGGCGTCAGATTATGACAACTCTAGCCCCATGCCCCCAAGACAAAATGTTGTTCCTATAGCAGAAAAGACAGATTCGTCACATCAAGGGTTGGAATTTCTCTTTGGTCCTTTAATTGAAGAATATTACACTCCAACACACAGTCAAGCTGAGGAAAACAACAATGATCAAGCACCGAATGCATCATTTCAAGAAGATGAATTTATCAATCCATTGTACTCGGTACCAAGAAATTGGTGAGCCTTCCTCATGCAACATTGATAATACCGATGTGTATTCATTTCAACTACAAAGTCGTGATTACCGATGGACCAGAGATCATCCATTAGAACAAGTTCGTAGAAATCCAACCATGCCAGTTCAAATAAGATGACAGCTTGCCACAGATCCTGAAATGTGGTATTTCAATGCTCACGGTGATATTGTTTAACCGAGAACATCAGGAGGAAATGGCTGATTCTGCAGGATCAAAAAGCGAATAGCAGGATGAACTTCATCAGATTTGATAGACTAAAAGTCTAGGAACTAGTCGCCAAACCATTTGGCAAGCATGAATTATAAAGCTAAATAGATTATGGAAGAACAAGAAGGATGAAGATTCAGACTGTAATTCGCAATAAAGCATGACTTGTAGCTAAAGGTTCTGCTCAGGAAAGAGGGTATTGATTTGAAGAATCATTTGCACCAGTTGCTCGCTGAAGCATTGTTCAATTTTTCGTTGCCTACGCAGCACACAAGTCTTTTCCAATCTAACAGATGGACTTGAAAAGGACATTTCTTAATGGTCTACTGGAAGGAGGAGGTTTATGTTTGCTCAGCCAAAGGGTTCGTTGAATCCAGATCAACTAGAAAAAGTCTACCATCGGAGAAGCTTTTGTATGGATTAAACAAGCCCAAGAGCCTGATATGAAATGAACTTTCCAACTTCCTAATGTCTAAAGGCTTTACTAAAGGTACAATTGACCTAACTTTATTCAAGATAAAATACGGGGAGGATATCCTACTTGTGCAGATTTACGTTGATGACATAATTTTTAGGTCTACAAACCCTAAATATCAAAAAGCGATTTGAAAAGTAATGCACATAGATTTGAAATGGGCCCTTATGGGGGAGATGAAGTTCTTTTTAGGACTACAGATCCACCAGTCCCCAAAAGGTATTTTTATCAATCAGGCTAAGTATGCTTTAGAAATTCTAAAAAAGCATAATATGGACGATTGTCACTCCATTGGTACACCATTGGCTACAAAACCCAAACTAGATGTAGATTTGAGTGGAGAACCCGTAGACCAATCTGATTATCATAGTAAAATTAGGTCACTCATGTACTTGACATCTAGTAGACCAGACTTAGTGCAAGCAGTATGCTATAGGGCATTCACTGTATCAGCAAATTCTCTTCTATCTACATTCAGCTGTTCTGGAATACGCTGACTCATGATGCAAAGACTGGGGTTTATAGCTTTCAAACTTGATGAAAAATGGTTTACTCTGAGTGCTGATCTTTTTCGGAAGGCCTTAGAGATCACTCCTGCATGACAACATCGTCCCTAAACCAGACTTAGCTTTGGAATTAGGTAAATCTATCAGCTTAACTGAAGCTGAAGAAGAAGCTGTTGCAAGAGAAGTTCATGCTACTCATGAAAAAATTGTGTCTGGACCAGACCCTGAGCCCATGCAAGAAGACCAGACTAGATCAAACTCTGGAAAATTACATGTGTCTCTTGCTGGACCAAACCCTAAGCACATGGATGATGAATTCCTCACGACAGCCTACCCAAAGGTTCATGAAAACCTGAAGCTCATAACAGACGAACGTGTCATCGAAGAAAATCCAGAAAGTCATTCTGGTTTTATGTCTTCCATGAAAAATCTCGATGACACTTATAACTTTGGGGATCAATTTCTTTATGACAAACCAACCGAAGATGATCAGGAGAAATCTAAAGTTATAGAGGAGTCTGATTCCACCATACCTGATCTAAGTCATCAGACAGTAACGTCAACTCCTACAGTAATTTCTCCCTTCACAGATGTCTCATCTATTAAGCCGTCGTCACTGGTCTCTCCTCCACCAATCAACACAGAAGCTACAACAATCACCACATCTCTCCCTGAAATCACTCCATTCATCGCCCTTCAGCTAAGAGTGCAAGATTAAGCAAGAGATAGTCTGAAGTAAAGAAGGCTGATCACTCTCTGATGTTTTTGGCTTCACTAAATCCCTAGTTCCTATGTTGTGTTGATGAATATCTAGGAACAAAACTTGATGATGCTCTCCTTAAGATTCTTGAACGACACACTGCAGATTTAATCGAGAAATACTCTGTGCTGCCTGGCACAGAGTCAATCAAGAATCAAGAATCTGAAAAGAGTACAAAGGAGATTATCAGAATCAAAAGGGAACAAGGTGAGGAGAAATATGATTCAACTTACTCCATCAGGTCAACAGACAAACTGGCTTTTGAAGAATTTGATCTAAAGAGTGCTCTCTTCAAACACATGAATAAGAACAAGACTGCAAATAGAAATCCTGCCAACTACCATCTATACCATGCTCTTATGGAAGCTTTAATAGCAGATGAAGATGCCATGGATAAGGAAGTTACAGTCAAGGTTAAAGACCATAAGAGAAAGCGATATGATGATGATGAAGACATGAGGAAAAAAATGATAAAAGCCCTTCAGCTGATCAAACCAGGGTAGGTCACAAAGAGAAGAAGACCCGAATCTGCGCTTTCTGGGTCCAGCTCAACCTCCACCGAAGATGCTGACCAAAGTTCAAAGAAACCACAGAGTCTAATGCATCTGACTTCCAAACAACATCCAACTCTACCTCAACTGGAGGCAGATCACTGACACAAAGAGATGCATAGCTGAATCTGAACCCGAGCCCCACAAAGAAGACCGGCGGGTATTAATTTAGAGATTCCTTTTTTGTGCAAAGAAAGTCTTCTGATTCATCTAAGAAGCTCAAGGGTAATTCAAAATCTTAACTCCTGCTAAACAAGAGGCTGCTGACATAATGAAAGCGCTCAAGGAAAGCAAGAGATAAACCTGAACTGAAGGCTCAAATGAAGGACAGGTAACAACTAGGTGGTTTCCTGAGAGGCCAACACTCATCTCTAGAGCCTAAGTGAAGGAATGGATCCAAGCCAGGGGTTCCTGATGAGGAAAAATTTAATTCTTTATGGAAGCAATGTGATCAGTGAACATTTTGACAGAGATGATAATGTTGGGGATGATAATGAGGAAGCTAAGCCTGATCCTGAAAAAATATATAAGTAAAAGATGAACCAGGAAAAACTACTATAGAAACCTAAGTTGAATCCATGGTCACTGTTCCTATCCAACAAGTTTACTCATCTTTCTTTACTGATACTTCAGTCATCGATCTCTTATCTCCTAAACCAGTATCTCCTCCCTGTCAAGAATCATTCATTACAACTTTCACCACCAACATCCGCACTACAGTAGAGCAGTTCAGTTCTTAAAATGGTTAAGTCACGGCTCCTGTGCAAATTAGTTCAGGACCTGCGCCTTCTTTGATGAATCCGGGAGACATCCAAGTTCAGGACCGTGCAAACTCAGTTTCTCCAATACCATATGGTCACATCCACGAAAGACTAGGAGATCCTGTGTAAAATTGTTTAATGATCCTAATAAATCTTCATCACGAACTGTCTCCCCAATCCGTACTATCTGTCTTCAAGAGCTGTTAAAAGAACAAAAAAAATAAATAAAAAAAAAAAGATCCATTGGTTCACCTTCATCACCTACCATTGATCAAGATGAACAATCTACTAGTACTCTCACCAACAAATCAGGAAATTTCCATCTCAGTCACTCATCAATGTGTTGAAGAATCAATTACATGGACTCAAAATGCATAATTTAATCTAATGCACCCGCCCTTCATAAAATTTTCTTCAAACTCTAGTTCTGAATAAACTAAGTGACAAGAGGTCAATCTATTAAATTTGCCATCAGCCTTTTCAACTGTTTTAAATACTATACTAAGTTTGACAAAGAATCACTCATTACGAATGTTATTGGCATCCTTCTCGTCCAATTTCAACATAAAGTCCAACTCAATAACCATGCCATTTGGAGCTACTTTGACGCAAATGAAAATCCAACTCCATTCGGTGTGAACGGTATGGTTGAGATCTACTATCTCAAAGATAGTTTATGGTTTCTGAACAATTTTGTTCAGGACCCGTGCCTCAATTCATGGCTCCTGATCATAGCAGTTCAGGACCCGTGCTTCATGAAATGACGTCTGATCAAATCCGTTCAGACCTCACGCCCAATCAACAAGAGACGTCTGTTGACAATATCTCCTCAGACCTCGTTAAATAAAAAAAGGCGTCCAGATTATGAATCTCTGGCCTGTGCCCCCAAGAAAAATGTTGTTTTTTCTCTAGCAGACAAACTGATGTCTAACAAAAAGGAGATCGAATTTCTATTCAATCATTCTTTTGAAGAATATTTCCTCTTGGAATTCTATCAACATTTTCTTTGAAGAATATTTCTCTCCAATAAATGTTCATGCTGAAGAAAACAACAATGATCAAGCAGCGAATGCATCGTTTTGACAAGACTAAATTTATCAATCCTTTCTGTACACCGGTACAAGACATTGCTGAGTCTTCCTCATGCAATATTGATAATGAAAATATGCATTCATTTCAACCAACAGAGTCATGAATACCAATGGACAAAAGATCATCCATTAGAACAAGTTATTGACAATCCTACAAATCCAGTGCAAACAAGACAACAGCTTGCCACAGATCCTGAAATGTGTATGTTCGCGCTCACAGTGAGTACAGAAGAACCAAAGAACAGTAAGGAGGCAATGGCTGATTCTGCATAGATCGAAGCAATGCAGGATGAACTTCACTAGTTCGACAGACCACAAGTCTGGGAACTCGTCTACAAACCATTTGGCAAGACAGTGATAAAGCTAAAGTGGTTATGGAAGAACAAAAAAAAGAGGATGAAGTTCAGACTGTTATTCGCAACAAAGCAATACTTGTAGCTAAAGGCTATGCTCAGGAAGAGGGTACTGATTTCGAAGAATCATTTGCTCTAGTTGCTCGTTTAGAAGCAGTTCGGATTTTCGTTGCCTATGCTGCACACAAGTCCTTTCCAATCTACCAGATGGAAGTTAAAACGGAATTTCTAAATGGTCCACTGAAGGAGGAGGTTTATTTTGCTCAGCCGGAAGGGTTCGTTGATCCTGAACATCCATAAAAAGTCTACCTTTTAAGGAAAGCTTTGTATGGATTAAATCAAGCTCCATGAGCCTGGTATGATGAACTGTCAAACTTCCTTATGTCCAAAGGCTTTTCTAAAGGTACAATTGACCCAACTTTAATCAAGATAAAATACGGGGAGGTTATTGTGGTGAGAGGAAATGTCTCGATATATTTAGAAATGATCTTCATTTTGTGAGAACTCGATCATTTGCACGACCGAGTTATGTGGTGAGAGGAAATGATTTGTGTGTGTATGTGAGTATTTGTACATGAGTGTGGTATATTTAAATATTGATGTTGATTGTTTTATTACATTATGTTGTTGGTGACGTGACCTGAATAGGTGATGGTAATGTTGATCACTATTACCATCGGCCATGTATTAAACCACTAAATGACTAGTGATGCTTAGTAGTGGTTTTTTTCTCAACTGATTTTTTTTCGTTTATTTTTTATTTAGTTTTTAATAGTTTGGTTAATGTCCATGTGGATTTTATACGGGTTGATGGTTGTTTAAAACTTTATGTGGTTTTCAAGCATAAATGAAAAGAAAGTGATTGTTACATTTTCAATATTTATTGGTACACTTAAATGTACAAATAGTTTAAGCGTATTATACTTACAACTGTTTAACGAATACATCAATATGTACCAATAAAAACTTAAAGTTGTTAGTGCAAATATTACGATATTTAAACTAAACAAGTCATTTGGTTTTAATAATGATAAACAACCAACTTGTAATACATAACGTAAAATGTGCAAGTTACGTGTGATTACAACTCATCAACGCATATATTCATCAACACCTCTCGACGTCTCGAGTCTACCCATGCTTCAACAAAAGGTATGAATATGTTTGATAAGTTGCATTATGATCAACCCATTTAACAAACCATTGAAAATGATTAACAAATAACTAATCACATTAGAGAATAGGACAAAACTTAATTACTAAACTAACTAGAACAAATCTTCTATATTAGAAAACAATCTTGGAAGATCAAAACATGTCTAGCCATATTAGATAATAGGACAAAATAATTAGAGAATAAAGACAACACTAATTATTCTTGTTTAACCATTTTTGAAAACAAATCTTACAAGATCTTTTCAAATCTAGCAAATCTTACCATTTTAATGTTAAGCTTGATTTTCCTTTTAGAACAAAATCTAATTAGATTTTATAAGTACAATAAGGATATAAGCAAAAGATTTAAAAAGATTTTTAACGATTTTGAAATTGGCCCGTGCGACCTACGGATCCACCTAAATAGGCAGACGGATCCACCATCTCTAGATCCGTAGCACCTTGATGGCCAAGTTTTGGGTTTTCTATAAATACCACCCATTTGTTTAGTTTTTGACCCAAGCTTTTCACAACCTTTCTTCCACATTATTACACACATTTATGATCATTATAAACAAGTTTTTATAATATAAAAACACAATTAATCATATCATCAAAACCCCAATAACCCTTGATCATAATGCTTCTAACTTTCATTTGTTGCAAGCATGATTCTACATGATCCTTCATTCAAGCAAGCTTAGAGATCTTGCCATCATCATCCACCACATACCTATATATATGAAGATCTATCACAACAAGCCAAGAGACTTGTCATCTTCATCAACAACATCATGCTTAGTGATCTTGATGTTTTAGATTAGGCTTTTACATCAAATTGACAATTATGTCTTGGATCATCATTACACACATTTATGTATCAATCATTATACAACAAACTAGATGTTAGTTGGTTTATGTGTTTAGGCCATAAAACACAAGGTTTGTTATGTTGGGACATAAAACAGAACGGGTTTGGTTGCACCCGAAGAAGGACTCGGTATTTAGCTTAGTACCGGAAAAAGTGTAAGCGATGTTAGGTTGGTTCTATGATATGTGTGAAAACACATATCCGTTTTATATCAAAAATGACCCATAAAAGACAAAATTGTGCTTAAAATGCTTGTATATTGCTTGATTTGTCTTTATGATTGTGTAGGTACGGATAATGCAAATATCGCAAGAAAATGGTAAATACCGGACAACCACGGACAAAGGAACGGGTAAAGAGAATACAAGAGCCGGGAGAATACTATCAAGGTCAACTTTGGTCAACTTTGGTCAACAAGTCAAACCTAGTCAAACATGGAAAGACAAAACCCAAATCAACCCCTTAAAATAAACCAAAATTGCAACAATGGTCCCTAAGCCCTAACGGTGTTAACTCTTTAAAATATAAAGAGTTAACACTCGTTATCTCCCATTCATCTAACCAAGCCCAAAACCCTTATACCCGGCCCAAGTCAACGAGTATAACCTCGGGTCAAAGAAAAAAAATCAAACGCCCCTTTTTTAAAAAGTAAAAACGCGGGAAATGTTGTTGTTACTATTCATCATCTCCTTCAATATTTACATAGCCTCAAAACAAAGGGTAAATAAAAATTGAGGACGTGGCTATGCAATTCAAGTGACAAGGTCCAAGCTGACAGAGTTATACGTCACCAAACCTTCCTATTAGATGAATCCCACAAAGGAATGACACGCGGGCAATGAGAGAAACACACCAATGACTGGTAATTTGCACTAAAGTTAGTGTAAAAGAAGTACAATGAGCCTGACACACGACGAGATCTAGAGGAGCGTCTAACAACACGAAGGCCTAGAAGCATCCTCGGAAGGCTATAAATTCAAGCTCACTCCTCACACACATCATTATCATTTTCTGCATTTTTTTAGTTAATAGCTTTTGTAATTTCTTTATTTGAAATGTAATTTTCTTAAGGCTTTTGTAATTTCAATTTCTAGTTTTGTAATCAGTCTCAAATCAATGAAATAGTAGTCCACTTTATTAAATCTGTTTTTGCTTAATAAGTTCTTAAGTTTTCAAAAAGCTCTTATATGTCAAATGTTGTTGTCTATTGTTACATAAGCTCTCATAAGCTCACCAATAGCTCTTCTCAAGTCTCTAAGCTTGGAATTGAGCTTAACTAATCATTAATCTACTCAAACCTTTAAAATTAATTTTATGCTTAATTCGGATCTGAGTTGCTTGGATGATAAGCTTAACCTGGAAGAGCTTATGGGACTTAACTAGCTTATCCTTGTGATAAGCTAGAGCTTGTTGATAGCTCACTTGAGCATATTAAGCCTTTGTTATGCTAAGGCAATTGTAAGTTTCTCTTTCATTCAATTTTTAGCTTATTTTCATTCAGCTTATTCTAGTGCTTATTTTTAGCTTAATTATAGCTTAATTGTTCTAATATAGCTTATTAGTTAATCATGTTCATCTGTTTTTTAGTTTATTTCACTTAAATTTTAGATTTCATTAATTTTGCCTTTAAAACTCATAAAAAAAAATTAGCATAACTAGTAGCTTATAGATTCTGCTTATTCAGTAGCTTAAATTTGCTTATTAGGATTATTAATAGCTTATAAGTATCTGGTATTAGCAATTTGTTCATTAAATCTGAAAATTATAAGCTTAGGATGAGGTTTAACATTTTAAAGGGGTGTTTGGTTCAGGCAAGTACCAACTCAAGTAGTATTGCCTTAGCCATTTAGCTTTTTAAAATTGAGTTTCAATTTCATATTTGAGCTTATAAGATTAGGTTTTGAGGTTCTTCTTAGATTAAATCAGTTTATAGAAAGCTAATGTGTAGGGTGTTTGAATCTGTAATTGTTAGCTCAGGTGTATAAGCAGTTTGAGCTTATGCTTGTTTCAGCTAGTTTCATTAATCAAACTATCTTCAATTTTAGTTAATACAAGTGTTTAAGCCAAGTTCTTTTACCTGCATTTGTGAATGTGAGATTTGGATGTCAATTACATCAGATAGTAAACAGTTTTTAAAGCCATTTTCAAGTTCAATTTTCAGCAAGAAAAAGTAATTGTTAGGTCTTGAATTTTGGTGTTCTAGTAGATTTTAGGATAATCTTCATGTGTTTGAGCTTATTTTAGAGTAATTAGCTTATGTGCTTATTTGTTTTTAGCTTTTAATTTAGCCCTTTGTCTTTTAGTTCAATAACCAAAAGTAGTGTGTAAATGAATTTTTAGCTGTTTCAATAACCTTTTTCTTTAAGCTATTGATTTCCAAATTTCTTTTCAAAAGTATTTTTGAGTAGCTAGAAGGTCAAGGTTTAATCTTCTATAAGCCATTTTGTCTAAAGTTCTCATTTGCTAGTTTAAATTTAAGCTCAAAGTCTGCCTAGGGGTTGTTTGGTTTAAAGCTTTCATAAGAGCTTATTGAGATGTTTCTGCTTATGGCTTATATTTTAGTGCTTATTTCTGTCATTTTAAGCTTATTAGGGTAGGGTTAGGTAGGAAATTAGCTTATAGTTCCTTGTCATCAGCTTATTTAGTTTTGTAGCTTATAAAGTTTTCTAAAAAAAAACCAAAAATATAGTTAAGCAGTTCTGTCATATTTTTAGCTGTTTCACAGCTTATTTAGGGCTTTTCATAAAAAGTTTCTTTTATTAAAAGTGTTTATTTTCAGCTTTTCTACAACTTTGCTTTTATAAGTTTTCAAAAATAAAAAAAATGGAAGATGGAAATCGGGGGTGAGCAAGGCTCGAACCCCCGACCTCAACATCCTCAATCTTTATAAATGCCTCACACCACACACCTC
>BQNB010000038.1:2946-138336 GCA_026074375.1 Tanacetum coccineum | reverse complement strand
ATATACATATATATATATATATACACATACATATATACATAATATATACATACATATATATAACAGAATTAAAATCAAAAAGCAATTTCAAATTGAATAAAACTCGAATGTATATAACTGAATGATTGCAACAATCTTATACACGTATCGGGGTTGTGGAGGGTGGTTTGCAAAATTTGGAGAATCGTTAGAAGAGTACGGAGTTGAAAAATTGATTGGTGTTCCATTTCCAACAGTACAATAAAAACAAACTCCATCATATTCATTACAACCACATTGTTGGCACGTACCAAAAAGACATTGTTGTTGCAATCTTTGCAAGTTTTGTAGGTGCTCACCAATGGTTTGATTTTTGCATGGTTTCGGATTAGAGATAATCGGAGCTTTCGGAGGACAATTATAACCGTAATGAGCACCTTTCCCACAAGACTTACAAGTGCATCGTCGACAAAAGATTCCATCTAACGAATCACCGCACTCGTGACAACAATGGTCAATTTGTGGAGGAATTGGTAAGGAATTTTCATCGAGGTCTTGATTGAAGACGAATGGCTCTTGAGGTGCATCAACAATGTCAGGATTGTCATCGGATGACTCAGAAGTGTCTTGGAAGTCTTGAGAAACTTCCTCCAATTTCTTTCGTATTAGAGCACATTGTCGACAATATAGACCTTCAACCGGGTTTCCACACTTGGGACAATTAGGGGGTTGTTGAGACAAGTCGGGTGTTTTATTAGAATCAATAACAAACTTGTCTACGAAACCCTTTTTAGAACAACCACATGAATTATTGTACACATGACGAACATTCTTTAATCGTGAAAACGGGATTCAAACGATAATCGAATGACGCCATAAGAATTAAACATAGAGGGTTAAAAAAAGAATTAAATGGATAAGAAGAAGAAGAAGATTATTTTTGGGTTTGAAATAATACATAAAGAAAAGAATAAAAATATTTTTGGATTTTTTTTTTGGTTTTAACAATTTATTTTAACGGACAACGATATAGACAACTTAAACCAGATAATCAACGTACTTCACGGTAGCTCTTAAAAAGAAAAACGCACAGGCGAGCGGAGGAGAAGGAAAGCACGGTGCTTTTAAGAACCTTTCTCCTTTAGGGTCGTAGTTCGCTGGAACGACCCGCCTTATACCCACTTTATAGTTTGTTTAACTTTTCAAGGTGAGCCGTACCTCGTAAGTGACACAAATGGTAAGTTTTTGATCTTTGGTTTGGGAACTTATTATGATAATACCTCAGTTGAAGGTATTATTTTGATTGGTGTTCTTTTACCAGATTAATTTTTATTAAGTACAATTTTTTTTTGGTACTTTCAATACTTTAGGAAAAGTATTGTTGGTATTTTTAATTACTTGATATTCACAAAAATTAGAAAATAAAATATTTTGGTTTTTTAGAAGAAAATATTCACAAATTCAAACACTAATTTTCAAACATTACGATAATCGTTTCACAGCTTCCCCGACAACGGCGCCATTTTGATACTTATCTTTTTGTATATATATAAATATAATACGTAAGGATAATATGATTCAATTGTAGTATACGTATTCCGAAAGATTTTAATCAATTACTTTTGTCCAAAGTAATATCAAAAATCCCCCGGGTCATTTCCCAGCGAAGCGTGAATTCAAAATCGAATGCCGGATTGATAATCAATGCTTGAATGGAACGGGGATTTGAATGGTTTTTCTAATTCTACAATTAAAAATGCAAAAATGATTAAAAGAAAACCTAAAACGAAAGCAATTTAAGTTAAAACCTAAAACGGGAACGTAAAAACGCGGGTAAAAACCTAAATTTTCAAATTTTAATCCTAAAATCTATTTTTTTTTACTTTTAATAAGCTCTAACTGACTACAAAGAAAGATAAAAAAACTAGATTAAAAACGGAGGTGATTTGAGCTAAAAACGCGAAGAAACGAAAACGGGAACGAATCTCGTTCTTTAAAAAAAAAGTTGCAAATTTAACCTTACAACTGAAATTCTATTTTTCCTAGGACCTAAATGATAAAAGAAAATTTTGAAATTTTTTTTTTATTTTTTTGACTTTTATTTTATTTAATATGAATTAAAAACTGCTTTAAAGAAATTAAATGATTAAAAATAGTTAATCAAATGGGAAAATTATGAAAAATTCAGGGAAAGTAGATTAACTAAGGCTGATTCTAGGAAAAATAAGAAACTGGTAAAAATGCTTATAAATAAGCTGTAAATAAGCCACAAAGGGTTGAATAGCAAAAGCCTAAACCACCCTTAAGTAATAAATCAAACAACACTCAACCAGATAGCCCTACTGGAGTCGCTGGTTGAGTGTGTGTATGTTAAAGTGGTTGAGAGGGTTGAGGTCTGGGGTTCGAGCCTTGCTCACCCCAGACTTCCCCTTTCCCATTTTTTTTCTTTATTGGACAAACTTTCAAAAGCAAAGTTGTAAAGGGCTTCAAAATAAGCACTTTTCTCAACTTGCACTTTTTGTGAATGCTTGTAAATAAGCCACAAATTAAAAACTAAGACTGACAGAATGCTTATGAAAGCTTAAGGCACAAATGGCTTATCTTTTTGTCTTAAAAAAAAGCAAATAAAAGTTAAAAGTATACAAGCAAACAAGTACTAAGCAATTAAGACCTCTAAACCTATAATAAGCCAGCAAACAACATAAATAGCAAAAAGAAACAGACTGAATAAGCACAAATCTAAAAAAATAAGCCTATAAGCTAGAAGATAATGCAAACAGTCCAAGGTGCCTCAAAATGGGCTTAATTTTAAAGCTAACAGGGCACATTTAATGGACATAAAAGCAAAATAAGCAAAAACCAATGAAAGGCTTAACCTAATACGCAAACTGCCTCAAAAATAAGCAGCTGAAACTAGGGAAACTAAGCTGGGAAATAAGCTAAAAGGGGAGAGGCAGATTGCACTAAATTAACTAAGGTTAAAAAGAAACTGTTAAGCTAATCGGAACAATAAAAGCTAAGGGAACTGGAATAAGGCTAAAATAGTAGATAACTAAACCTAATAAGCTAACACAAACTAAAATAAGCCAAAGAGACAACTAGAAAAGTAAGAAAACTAAAATAAACTATAAGCCTAAACATGTGGCAAGCAGTCAAAAGCAACTCTATGGCTCAAAAATAAGCCACCTAGAGGGAGTCTAGGGGCTTAAGCTTATAGGAGCTTAAAGAGTGGCTTATGGCCTTTCTAGAAAAGCAAAGAGTTCAAGGTTTAAAAAGCAAATAAGCAAGAACAAGGGGTTGTCAAATGGGGCTTTTGCACCAGGGGAAATTTACAAAGGAAAAAGGAGCTAAAAGCCAGCTTATGAATAAGCTGGTTAATAAGCTTAAAATTTTAAAATAAGTTAAAACAAATTGACACAAGCTCTTAATGAGCTTGTGCACAAAAAACTAGAAGCTAAAAAGCTAGTTTACCATCTGATAAATTGACTTGAAAGTTGGCAGTTTCATTTGAAAAACTTAACAACATTTGGCATTTTTGAAAAGACACATAAAAAAAACAGGGACTCTATATACTAATCTAGTTTGACACTCAATTGGACATAAAAACACCACTTAGAAACAGGATTTGACAGCTCAATCAAACAACACTTGAAATCTACTTTTGAACCAAAGATTTTAACCATTCTTGTTGGGAACAAATCTTCATATGACTTAATACTGCTAACAGTACTAAAGGGGTTAGTACTGCTAGCACAAGGTTAGTACTGCCAGCACAAGTTAATACTGCCAATGAAACTTAATACTGCTAGTTGAAGAAGGTTGTACTGCTAAATAGTCAAAGCTGATGATATGAAGATAAGAAGGTATGGAGAACATTTTGGAATATTTAGTTTGAATTGTAACTGTTCCTAATAATAGGCAATATATGGTGTACAGGGTTCCTGGTAATTTCTATAAAAGGAGATCCCTAGAGTAGTGATAGATTGAACTTTAAGATATACAGCTAAGAGAGAAGTTTTAATTGCTTCAAATGTTGTGTAAAACCCCAGTACTTAGAGAGTACTCGTATTATTTGTTAGAATATTGAAGCAGTGATTTTGGTATTTTATTGTTTGTGAGTGATTGTTACTGGTTTTATACATTTCTCTATGAGTATCAAAGTGAGTTCCTCCAGTTTTCCGCATACACTTTGGTAGTAATCACAAAGTCTCAAACTTGTTATTGGATTAGCTTCCAAGTATACAAAACTCTTTATATACTAAAGAATCGATCAGGCGTGGATCAACAAGAGGTATCAGAAGCCCTGTGCTTTGAGTATACTTTGAACTAGGGAAAAATGGAGTTTAGAAAATTCTCAAAACAATTCGTTGGCAAAGCTCCCATTACTCAAACTAGGAGAGTATGCATATGTGGGAAATAAAATCCCAGCATACTTTTCCAATCCAAGTACTATGCTTTTATGGGAGGTGATAGAATATGGGAATTCAATGGGTACCTATTCCCTATTACAGGCTACCAGAATCAGGTCCATCAACTGCATTAAAGATACTGTGCCTTCAACTAACTGAAGAAAAGATCTGCAAGAAGAATGATGTCAAAGCAAGAAGTCTTCTCCTTATGGCTCTTCCAAATGAACATCAGCTTACCTTTAACCAGTATGCTGATGCTCAATCTATGTTTATTGCTATTAAAGCTCGTTTTGGAGGAAATGATGCTACAAAGAAAACACAAAAGGCATTATTGAAGCAGCAGTATGAAAACTTCCCAATGCTTCATATGCTCAGACATCTTTGGACTCAATCTTTAAACAGGCTTCAAAAGCTTGTTAGTAGATGGCAATTATCTTGTGTTGATACTTCTCTCAGAAGATTTAAATGGTAAGTTTTGTGAGAAGCTTACCTTCAGATGGATACTCATGTAAGTTGTTTGGGATAACAAACCCTATTTATGAAACCATGGGGTTTGATGATTTTGTACAACAATTTTAAAATGTTGAGACAAAAATTGTAAAGAGAACTGTTGCTGCTAATATGATTAGACAAAAAACATTGCATTCCTAACCACTAGCAGTACTAACTCTATTAATACTGGTAACACTGGAGTTAGTACTGGCAACTCCAAAGTTAATACTGCTAGTGCTGAAACTAGTACTGCTAGTTTTAGTGATGCCACAGCTTATGCCTTTTTGTCCTCTCAACCACAAGGATCTCAACTTGTTCATGAAGATCTCGAGCAAATTCATGATGATGATTTAGAAGAGATGGATCAAAGTGGAATATGGCTTTGTTTGAGCATGAGGGCACGGAATTCTAATCATGAGAACTGGAAGGAAGAGTAATCAATCGATGGGAAAATAGTACAGCTGTGGATTGATGACAAATCCAAGGTAGAATGTTTTTCAAACTGTCACAAAAATGGGACATTTTGCTAAGAATGTAGAGTTCAAGAAGCAAAGACAATAGAAGTTGTGAATCAAGGGAACTCCTCACAGACTGACAGGATTGAAGATGCCTCTGAAAAGGCAATGTGTGCTATAGATGGTGGTGGTTTTGATTGGAGTGGTATGCAGAAGATGAAATTCAAGCAAACCGTGGCTTCTCATGGGCATTTTTCTGATATCTGAGGTATCATGCTCTAAATCCAGTGTGTACTAAAATATGAATCTCTTAAAAAACAAATTAATGATTTACTATTAAATTAGATGATACCAGCTTATAAAGCATCTACATATAAAGAGGGCATCCAATTTTAGAAGCCAAGTAGTTAAATATAAAGAATCAGAAGTTTTGTTTTCTGGAAGAGATTGCTTTATTGAAAAGAGTGTAAGGACAGAATAATATCTTATGTGAATTAGTTAAGACTTGAACTTGAAAAAGTTTAAAGGAAGTAAAAAGAGGGAGTTGAATTTAAGCATGCAAAATTTGAAAAATCATCTAAAGACTTAGATGATTTTAGCAGTCATGTAACTGAACAACAAGTCAAAAAGGGCTTTGGTTATAATGCTGTCCCCTTCACCTCATCCCTTATTCTCACATACCAACACCTTTAGATTTTCTACTCAGGTCTTTGAGGAATTCAAAACGAACCTGAGATAAATTTGTATGGTCCTAGGAATTCAAGTTCAAAGCCAACCACTGTTGTAATAAGAGTTCAAATAAATTCTAATGAGAATATGATGACTCTTTAAAAACTACAAACCCAATGTCTGTTACTGTCATCCAGCACTGATTTGCCTACATTTAAAGGTATAGACACAAAATGGAAAGAAAGTTTTTTTAATCATGCAATACTGTTTAGGTTAGAAGAACCCTAAAAAGGCTAGAGAGAAAACTGATGACCCAATAATGAAGAATGGGTGTCAGATGATGAGGAAGAAGCTGGTCTACCCCAAAAGTAAAAAGAAAAATACCTATTGCTACTAAGGAACGTCCATTAAACCATGACAAACCAAGAAGAAAGAACAATTAGTATGCTGACTATATAGGTCACAGAGACCTTAGGGGAACAAAGAGGTTGGAAATGGTCCAGAAAACCTGATCAATTAGGATGTAACTTGGTTTTTCATAACAAAGCATGCTTATTTGTGGTGATTTTTGATCACATCCAATATATTGTCCTAGATGCATATAAAACATAAGGTTCTAGAGCAGTCTTAATGAAGATTGGCCTGAAAACATCAAAAAAATACAAAATCTCTTAGTACTGCTAGGTCTGTTAACACTGTCAGACCTGTTAGCACTGCTAGGTTTGTTAATACTGTTAGGTCTTATAATACTGCTCACCCAAAACCAACAGTTTCTTGTGCTAGGCCTAAGACTCATTTTCAAAATCAAGCACAAAGGTCCTTTTACAAGAATACAGCTTTAACAAAGAGGTTCTGAATTATTCAAAAATATAATTCTGCTATAAAACAAGTTTTTAATATGTTTAACCAAATGTTTAATACTGTCAGGACAAGGGGTTTTTAATGCTGTTAAGTCCCCTCAGCATGTTGGTGTGGAGAACCATCAAACCCAATTGTGCATCATTAACCTTAACAATAAATTATATTGCATGCACGAGGCAGATCCAAGTCAGTAATGGCTTGGGTCCCCAAAGGTAACTTAACTACATAAGTTTTCTTTGTGTGGCAGACAACTACCAATGAATAAAAAGGATTTGTTGATATTGATGCCAAGCACATGACTGGAAACATTGCTCACCTCTCAATTTCAAAGAATTTTGATAGGAGAGATTGAGTTACATTGGTGGCGGAGCAAATGGAGGCAGAATCACTGTGTAAAGGTACTATCAAAACAGATAAACTGATTTTGAAGATTGTATAACTTTGTCCAAAGAGTTTTGAAGTTTAACCTTTTTAGGTGTCCTCACAAATGTGTGACAAAAGAACTATTTTCCTTTTTCACGTTGATTCGGAATGTCTAGTTTTTGTCTCCCAAATTTTAAGTTGCCTGATGAAAGTAAGTACTACATAAAATTCCTAGACAAAACAATATGTACAGTTTTGATATGAAAAACATAGTTCCCAAAGATGGTTTAACTTGTCTAGTTGCAAAGGCTACATCTGAAGAATCAATGTTATGGCATAGGAGGCTTGGTCATGTCAATTTCAAAAATATCAATAAACTTGTAAAAGATAAACTCTTGTAAAGATTAGCCTTTAAAACAGTTTAAGAATGACAAACTTTGTTGCGCGTGTCTAAAGTCAAGCCAACATAGAGTCCATCTGTAAGACCAAAGCATTTAGTCCCTCTACTAAGCCATATTTATGCTACAAATGGATTCGTATGGTCGTCACTTTTTGTGAGAGTTAAATGCATAAAAAATAACTGCATGTAGGTTACTGATGTTTTTAGTAGGTTTTCATGAGGTTTTCTTTTTAAGAGACTAAGGATGAAACTAGAGTGCGATCCTTAAAAACATTAACAAGGAAATAGAAAACCTAGTGGATAAGAAGGTTTAAAATTAATCAGAAGTGAACAATGGGACTGAATTTAAAAACCAAGTGATGGATGATTTCTGTAAGAAAAATGCATAAAGAAGAGAAAATACATGTGTAGCAATGAACACCTCAACAAAATGGTGTAGCTAACTAAAGAATAGACTCTCTAATTGAGCTGCTATAACTATGTTAGCATATTGGCTAAGTTAACCTACTACATTTTGGCAGAAGCAGTTTCTAACTGCTTGCTATGTACAAAAAGGGTCCTTAGTGTCAAGCCTCATAATAAGCCTCCTTATGAACTCTTTTAGGGGTATTAACCCAGCTATAGGAATATTATGAGCCATTTTGGATGTCAGGTTACAATCTTAATACCTTAATGAAGTTGGGCAATGTTTGATGGCAAAAAAGTGATGAAGTTTCTTTGTTGGGTATTCCTTTAAGTAAGCAAAGCTTTTTAGGTAATACAACATTAGAACTACGGAAAGTACATGAAAACTTGCATGTTGGGTTTCTGAAAATAAACCTATGTTGGTGATGGAAATGGTCTCCAAGTGGCCATTTTGATCATGATTCTCTAGACCCAAACTAATGATTATGTGCCAGTAGTTGCAGGACTTTTTTCTAAAGTTTCTGCAGGTAAGCAATAAGGTTCTGAGTCCAACATATCCTCTCAAAAAGATCAAAGTTTGTATTTCAGCCCAATCATGGAAGGATGCTTCATACTTTGAAGATATTACACCTCAATCTAGATATGATGTACAATTACAAGTCCAGATGGGAATCATGATGATAGCAGCTTTCAGGATGATGGTATTGATGATCACCAAGTTAATACTACTGAACTGCCAGGCCACAAGGTTTAAATACCTGCCAGTCCACAAGTTAATACTGGTTATTAGAGAAACAAAGTAACTCTCAGATATAGAAGTTAATACTGCTACTTTCTGACGGATTAATGGGACCAAGTCATACCTCTGAAGACTCACAAGAGAGATCAAGGCCATTGATTATGGGGAATATTTCACCATCTTAATGCAGTTTCCCTCTACTACCTCATACAAGAATTCACAAGGATCATTCCAAATGATCATGTGATTGGTTATGTGCAGTCTTCTGTTCAAGACAAACGATGACATCTCTTATTCTGAACTAAGGTTTTCTTAGTGCCATTTATGAAGAAATACTCACCAGGACTTGCATACATGCCTTTTTGCCTGCTTCTTATCTCAAGAAGAAACAAAAGCAGAGTTTCTTAAAGCTCATTAGTGATACCTGCATGGTAGAGGCAATGCAAGAGAACTCCTACCAGTTCAGCTACACAATGTATGGGCTTCATGATTGATTTTGCCCTAAAGGAGGCATAGGGCTATTGGTACAAAAGTGGTGTCTACAAAACAAGAAGTATGAGAGGGAATTGTTTGTAAGGAACGAAGCAAACATTGTCCCAAGGCCATAAGCTAGAAAGAAGGGATTAGATTATTGATAGAAGTAATTTGCGCCATGCTTAGGATAGAATGGCTATGAAGAAAATATCCTGGCTTAGCTTTTTTAATGGGGTTTCACGGTCAACCAAATGGATTTCAAAAAGAGTTGTTTCTTATATGGTTAAATTGGAAGAGGAAGTGAAAGGATGTGTCAGACCTCTCAGGGTTTTGAAGATCCTGACCATCCTGATAAAGTCTAACAAAGGTTGGAAAGCTCTATATTGGACTTTCATCAAGCACCTAGATCTTGGTATGATACATTGGCCCACTTATCCTTCTGAGCAAATGGATTTAAAGAAGAGTCAAATTGATTACACTCTCTTCCATCAAAAAGTCATCAAGGTCATATTTTTGTGTCTTGTTCAGATATGTAGATGCGACATCAACTTTGGATCTACCAAAAGGAGGCTGTGTAAGAGTTTGAGAAGCTTATGAAGGATAAGTTTCAGATGAGTTCCATGGGGGAACTTACCTTCTTTTTGGAGTTGCAAGTTCAACAAAAACAGAAAGGCATATTTATTAGTCAAGATAAATATGTCCATGAGATCCTAAAGAAGTTATCATCTACACAGATGTAAAGGTCTAGCCTCCACTCCCACTAATTGGAAAGACCTTTGGTTAAAGATTCAGAGTGCTGATGAAGTTGATTAACAATCTTTTTAGATCCATGATTGGATCTCTTGATGTACCTATACAGCATCTAGACCAGATATCAGTTTTGCAGTGTGTGCATTGTTGCAAGGTTTCAAGATTTCTCCTAAAACTTCCCATCTTTTAGCTGTGCAAAAGAATTTTTAGATATCCAAAGGCAAACCATCTCTAGGTCTTAGTGTATTCTAAGGATTCCTCCATTCTAGACAGTTGACGTAAACTAATAGTGACTAGTGCTGGATGCTACACTTGATAGGAAGTCAACCACTGGGAAAAGGGGTTAGTCAATTTTATTGGGAAATAGGTGTGATCTCTGGCATTGCAAGAAACAAACTGTTGTTGCCACTTCAACAACTGAAGCTGAATTATGTGTGCTGCAGCAAATTGTTGTTGTGGCCAAGTACTCTTGGTGAACCAAAACCAACTGGCTTGATTAAGGGTACAATTTTATGAGCACTATATTTATATGACAATACCAGTACCCTATTTGTATCATAGAAAAATCCAGTTCAACACTCTAAAACAAAACATAGTAGAGATTAGGCATCACTTTTATAGCATAGATATGTAAAACTTAAAAGGTTGATCAATGGCTAAAATTGATACTCAACTTATGTAGCTGATCTTCTTACAAAAGGTTTTGATTCTGGTTGAGATTGTCATACTTTGTTTCAAGTATTCGAATGCTCAAATCCCCTAAGTTACCCAAATCTCTTATATGTTTTGTAAAGTTTGTTAAATAATAGTACTGTTAGTGTTTTGTAAATTAATACTGCTAGTTTTAATTAGTACTGCTACTTATAATTAAAACTGTTTGTTAAAATGTTTTCTATACTATGTACTGCCTAGTGATGTTTAGGTTTCTTTGTTAATCTTTGCATAACACTTAATACTGTTTAATCAATAAACCATTTTTGGATTTTGTGTGGTCGTTAGGTATTTAGCTAACTGTTTCATGTATACACTGAAGGTTAGACATTGATGTCTTAGTCATACATGTATCATTTGAGGGAGGAAACAAGATGTTTGTTCTTACAGTAGGTTGTTACAGCCACACATCAAATGGTCAATCAATACACCAATTCTAACGACATCAAAAATTTGACTAGTCCAGAGCAAACGGCTCCTGGTAAAGAACTGTCCAAATCCGATTGATAAGTTGATAGTTTACTAAAAAACATATATGGGTCTCCATGCACCAACTGTATGGTTTCAAATCAACATTGGCTAGTCAGAGCAAACGGCTAACTGGTAAAGACTTTCTCAAATCCGTTTATGTTGGTAGTTACTCAAACTATATGGTATGCATTCACATGTTTTTCTAAATGAAGCAATGGCTAGTCAAAGCAAACGCTATTGGTAAGAGACTTCATCAAATCCGTTTATGCCTGGTAGTTTGCATCAAAAACTACTACAACTTTTTTGTGAATTGTGAGCTAGAAAACAAAAAGAAGACGAGAACTTGGTGAGCTAAAACCAGAAAGAGAAAAAAGCTGTGGAAAAAACAGACGAAGTGTCAAGGAGCCCAAAAGAATTGAGAGAAGAATGTAAGCCCTAAAAACATAAAGAGAGCTGTGGTGCAAAAATAGACAGAGTGTGTCAAGTGAGACCAAAAGAATTAGAGAAGAATTTTGAAGACTAAACAAAAAAAAAAAAAACAGAAATAGAGGTTTTCGTTTGAAGTGTTTCTTTTAGGCCTTCAAATCTTTGGACTTTGTACTTATTCTGTTTGGGATGGAGAAGTTAATACTGCAAGGGAAAATTTAATAAACTTCTTATGAGCTAAAAATTAATACTAGCTGCGAATGACCGTTAGTACTGTTTGAAGCCTATCAAAATTTTTCCAGTTAATTGATAGAGCCGTTGAGATATTTCCGCCAAATACATAGGGTATAGGCCTTTGACCAAATGGACTTTCGTGAACCTACTATAAATTAGTAAGATCTTTCACGATTATCTTCAATCTTCTTAATATTGGTCAAATTTATATATTCTCTATTTTCTCTATAACACCATTGCAATTTAACACATTCCTCCAGACAAATAACTACCTTACAACGTCGAAATCCCGACTTGTTTACTTACAATTTGTATTCATAGGCAAATTGAATCTTTGTGACAAACACATATGGATGCGTATCTTGGAAAAATCTACGGTAGTGCAAGGGTTCATCCATATGATTTCATCACTCGATGTCATATTCACTATGCACTTACCAAGAAACCAGAGGTGTGTGTCTCATTTATACGACAATTTTGGAGGTCTGCTGAGACTGTGACTGATGATGATGGCTTCGTTAAGATTCATGCTACTATCGATGGACACTCACTGTCAATCTCTGAAGGTTCTCTAAGGCGACATCTAAAGTTGGATGATCAAGATGGGATTACCTCTCTTCCAACTACAGAGATATTTGCTCAACTGGCGCTTATGGGATATGCTACTAACTCAGATAAGTTAACCTTTCAAAAAGGTGCATTTTCACCTCAATGGAGGTTTCTTATACATAATATCCTTCACTGTTTAAGCCCTAAGAAGACTGCTTGGGAGCAATTTAGCAGTAACATTGCAGCAGCTGTCATTTGTTTAGCCACAGATAGAAAGTTCAATTTTTCTAGGATGATCTTTGACCATATGGTGTCTAACATATCTAGTCCCCATAAGTTTTTGATGTATCCTAGGTTTATCCAACTATGCTTAGACATGCAGAAACACAAGCTCCAACAACACTCAAGAATTTATTTAGTCCCAACTCTCACCATGAAGATTTTTAGCAACATGAGGAGAATCACCAAGGGTTTTTCAGGGCAGGAAGTTGATTTATTTCCAAATATGTTGGATGCTGCTGAATCCTCACCTTCGGAGTCACATCATACATTCACACCTTCCCTACACCTACATCTTCACCTACACCTGAATCTACACATACTCAACCACCTACACCTCAACCTTCCCCTACACAACCTTCCCCAACTCACCTTGGCTCAGAATAATCATCAATCCTCCTAACACCCCACATGACTCACCTCTCGCCATGGCTTTTCACTGTCACATGGAAGTGATAGGAGGTAGTGTTTGAAACTCCTAGAATTGATGACTTTTTTTGATTAACATACTTTCTGACAGGGTTGGAGTTCTAGAGGCTGATTTGACCAAGACTAAGCAAACCTACAGTTCTGCTTACACTAAGCTTATATTAAGGGTCAAGAAACTAGAGGCTCAGATAAAGGTTGGGAAGGCAAGGAGACATTCTAGATTTGTTCTTTCAGATACTGAAGGTGTTGAAGATGATTCTTCCAAACAGGGGAGGAAGTTTTCTAATGAAGGTTTTAAAGATGATGAAGGAGTTCATGAAAAAGCAAGCACTGAAACTGAACTTTTTATACAAGAAATAACTCCAACTGAAGTCATCCATGAGCAAGAGGGCAGTGGGAAAGCTAGTGATGAGATTAGTACTGCTGGCAAGAAGAAAGATACTGCTAGTGAAGAAGTTCCTCCAGTTAGTACTGCTGAAGTACACATTAGTACTGCTGGAGAAACGGCTACTTACTCAAGAAGAAGTGCAGAGAAAAGAAAAGATAAGGGTAAAGGTATAATGACAGATGAAGAGCCCAAGAAGAAATCCAAGAAGGAGCTTGAGCAAGAAAGATTAAGTTTTGCTGAAGCAATTAGGATTGAAGAACAGATGCATGAGGAACAAAGGGCTCAAATTGCTAGAGATGCAGAGATTGCAAGACAATGGGAAGAAGAGGAAAAGAAAAAAGCTATGGATGAAGCTGAGTCTACAAAGAAGATTGACTGGAATGATCCTTCAGTCCTTAGATATCATTCTCTCAAAATGAAGCCTAAGTCAATTGCTCAAGCTAGAAGGAACATGGTCAAGTATTTGAAGAACCAAGGAAATTTTAAGATCACTGATTTTAAGGGGATGTCTTACAATGAAATCAGGCCTATTTTTGAAAAGCTTTGGGATTTTAATCAAAAATTTGTGCCTATGGATGCAGAGAAAGCAAGTAAGAAGCAAAAATCTCCTGAAAAAGAAAGGTCTTCTGAAAAGATAGTGGAAAGTTGTTACTCAAGAGAAAAAGGAAGAAGTACCCAAAGAACCAACAGCAAAGAGGAAGAAGTCCATTCCTAGGAAAACAACAAGGAAGAGACAAAAGTTAGAAGATGTTGAGAAAGATGAGCTCAAAGGATTTCTGGATGTAGTACCAAGAGAAGAAACTCCCATAGAGATTGAATCCTTATCAACTAAGTTTCCTATTGTAGATTGGAAGACAGTTGGTTGACAGCAACCTCATGTTATATCAAGTCTTCAGGGTGATGGAAGCTCAAAATTATAAGATACTAAGTGAAATGCTTCAAAGATTTTGACAGAATGGATGTAGAACAATTGTTCAGGTTAGTTAAGGAGAGATACAGTTCTTCAGCACCAGAAGGTTTTGATCTTATGCTTTGGGGAGATTTACATACCTTGTTTGAGCCTGATGAGGATGATGAGATTTGGAAAGACCAACATGAATACAATCTTTTGAGCTGGAGATTATGTGATTTCTGTGGTATTCATATTTTGTTGATGAACAATGGATTGGCAATCCATATGTTGACAGAAAAGAAGTATCCCTTGAGTCAAGAGATGTTGTCAAAGATGTTAAGTACAAGATTGGAGGTAGATCATGAAAGTTCCCAAGCTTTTGAACTCCTTAGATTCATAAGAGCTCAAGTGCAGAAATGACAAAAGTGTTTGAAAGAATCATCAGCAGTATAGAAGATTTTATTCAGAAGAAACTTGTTGATTTAAAGGACAATCACAAGTTTAGGGGAGGATTGTTGGGAATAAATCTTCATATGACTTAATACTGCCAACAGTACTAAAGGGGTTAGTACTGCCAGCACAAAGTTAGTACTGCCAAGGAAACTTAATACTGCTAGTTGAAGAAGTTTGTACTGCTAAATGGTCAAAGCTAATGATATGAAGATAAGAAGGTATGGAGAGCATTTCAGAATATTTAGTTTCGAATTGTAACTGTTACTAATAGATAGGCAGATATATTTGTAAAGGGCTACTTGTATTTCTATAAAAGGAGATCCCTAGAGTAGTGATAGTTAGAACTTTAAGATATACACTTAGAGAGAATTGTAATTTCTTCAAGGTTGTGTAACCCCAGTACTTAGAGAGTACTCGTATTATTTATAATATTGGAGCAGTGATTTAAGTGTTTATTGTTTGTGAGTGATCGTTACTGTTTCATTCATACATTTCTCTAGAGTATCAAAGTGTAGTTTCCGCATACACTTTGGTATATTCACAAAGTCTCAATCTTTGTTATTTTGGATTCTTCCAAGGTAACAAACTCTTTATATACTAAAGAACCGATCAAGGCGTGGGATCAACATCAATCTTATTTAGTAATGTTTTCATGTCTATTTTTGAGTTTTTCATGTCTAAATATGATTAGAATTCTAGTATTTAAGGCCTTCTCTTTTGTTTGTTGTTAGATCCCAAAATCTGTCAAGCATAGTTTGTTTTTAAAAGTCAATTTTCAAAACAACATTCAGTTAGGTTAAATTTTATCTTAGCTATTGAAATTGCTTATAGAAGTAAGTTGTAGTCTAGTTTTCATCTGTTTTTCCTTATTTCATCATTTTAACTTATTTTTCTACCTTAAAACTAGGCCTGAATTTTAGCCTTTTGTCTTTTACATAAACTAAAAAATCATTGAATGCTGTGTAAAACAGCCCTTTTCTTTTTTACTTTTTCATTTCTTTTTTGATGTTTAAAATGCTTAAATCTTGTTCTTAGGTGCTTATTTGCCTCTAAAATCCATTTGTTTGTACCTTTTATCTTTTACCTTTTGCTTAATTTTTCTAAATTCTAGCTCAAAAGTAGCCATTTGGCCTAAATCCTTTTTAAAGTTCTCAAGTGCTTATTTTACTTTACTAGGCTTATTTTTCTGTTTGTCTTGCTTAATTTAGTTAACTTATGCTTATTAGGTGTATTCTAGTGCTTATCTTAGCTTATTACCTTTTTGCTTAGCTTATCGTGCTTTAAAAATCCAAATTAGTTAGCCATTTAGTCATGTAGGTACCTTAAGAAATATGTCAACTTATTTCCATGTTTTTCCAGCTTTTCTTTGCTTGTTTCCTTTCTTTAAGTGCTAATTAGTAGTCATGTATTAGGAGTTTTCAGCTTGTTGCATTTCTTTTAGCTTATGGTGTCATAAAAACCAACACAACCTTAGCTTAAAATTCATTTAGAATCCTTAAGCTAAATTGTCATATTCAAAAAGCTCTTTTTTAAGCTTATTTTTTAGTTTTTATAAAAAGTGTTTTTGTAAAAGTTTCTTCTTTTCAGTTGTTATTTAAGTTTTTAAAAAGAAAAATAAAAAAAATGATTTTAGAAAAAAGGGAGGCATGGGGGTCGAACCCATGACCTCCCCTTTGCAAACTAAGCACCTTACACACACTCTCTACTGCCAACACGCCCTTGGGACTTTTTCATTACATGTTTGCATTGTTTAATATATAAAGGGGTGTTGGTAGTTTAGCTTATTTGCTTATTTAGCTTATTTACTGCTTATTTCTTCAGCAAACCTTCAAGTTCTTATTTTTCATAGATTAAGCATAGTTTAAAGTATTTTCTGTGAATTTTTTAGATTTTTATAAAAATGTTTAGTATTTTTAATATTTAATTTAGATTAAATCAGTAAATAATTCATAATAAATAAAATAAAAATAAAAAAAATAAAATTCTTTTTTTTCAAAATTTTCTTTTATCATGTAGGACCTAGGAAAAATAAAATTGCATCCGTAGGGTTTATTTTGCAAAATTTTGTTTTTTTAAAGAACGGGATTAAAATCCCGTTCTCGTTTTTGCGTTTTTAAGCTTAATTTACTTTCGTTTTCGGTATAGTCTTCTCTGTTCTTACTTTTTAGTCACTTAGAGGTAATTAAAAGTTAAAAAATTATTTTAAGATTTAAATTTAATAATTTAGGTTTTTATGTCGCGTTCGTGTTTAATTTCCGTTAACGTTTTCGTGTTTTTCCTTTTATTGCCTTTATAATAATGCTCCCGTAGACTTAGGATTTCTTTTTATGCCTTATTTATGCTTCCTATAGAATTTTAGGATATTCATTTGCCTTTTTATGCTTTCTCGTAATTTTAAGCTTACCTTAGTTTAAATTGCATTAATTTCCCGTAGTTTTAGAAAACCCAATCTAATCTTTGTTATTCAAGCATCCAATTGTCAAACCAAATACGTAACCGTCAATTTCACGCCTCGTTAGGAAGAACGACCCGGATCTGGTTTCGAACTTTGTGGATAACGAAGTGAGAGACCCATACTTCCGGTTACTATACTACTACTATTGATATTATCCTATTTATTATATATTTATATATTTATTTATATTTATATTTAGTAAAGGAGACTTGTCAATTTTTGGCGCCATTGTCGGGGAGTGTTACGACAATATCGTTACGGTTTGACGATTAGTGACTTGAAAACCCTTCCTCGTAAAGTTATCGTTTTCGTTTGTGAATATTTTATTTTCTTTATAAAACCAAAAAAAATACAAAAATGTTTTTTCATTTTCTTTTATTGTATATATATATAAAAACAAGAATAACCAAAAATATAAAAACATTGTCCTAAATAAAGATAAGCAATTCATCATCAATATAATGCTTTCAACTGAAGCATTATCGTAATAAGTTTCCGAACAAAATATTTAAAACTTGCCTTTGTGTCACTTGTGAAATGCGGCTCACCTTTAATTAATTAACAAACTATAAGAGGGGTATAAGGAGGGTTGTTCCGAGGAACTACGACCCGAAAGGAAAAGGATTTTAATAGCTTCGCGCTTTCCCGCTCCTCCGCTCCTTTGTGCGTTTTTCTTTTAGAGAGCTACCGTGAAACAAGTTGATTATTGGTTTAAGTTGTCTTATCTCGTTTTGTCCTTTAATAAAATAAATTGTTTAAGAAACCTAAAAAACCAAATATAATCTTTTTTTTCTTGTCCATTTAATTCTTTTCTTGACCCTATATATTGTTTAATTCTTATGGCATCTCTCGCTTATCGTTTGAATCCCCTCTTCACGATTATGGAATGTTCGTCTTGTGGAGCTTTGTACAATAAATCATGTGGTTGTTCTAAAGGGGGTCTCGTAGACAAGTTTGTTTGTGATCCTAATAAAATGCCCGACTCGTCTCAACGACCTCCTATAGTTTGTGTAAAGTGTGGAAACCCGGTTGAAGGTCCATCTTGTCAAGGATGTGCTCTATGGCGGAAGAAATTAAAGGAAGTTTGGTTTACAATTTGTCATGAAAATGGAATTTACCAAGACCTTCTAAACACTTCCGAGTCATCCGATGACAATACCAACGTTGTTAATGCTCCTCAAGAGCCATTCGTTGTCAAACAGGACCCCGGTGAAAATTCCTCGCAAAGTCCTCCACAAATTAACCACAATTGTTGTTACGAGTGTGGTGATTCGTTAGATGGAATCTTTTGTCAACGATGTACTTGCAAGTCTTGTGGGAAAGGTGCTCATTATGGCTATAATTGTCCACCGAAAGTTCCGGTTATCTCTAATCCAGAACCATGCCACAATCAAACCATTAATGAGCTCCCACAGACTTTGCCAAGTGTTCATCCGACATGCAATTCTGGGGATGAAGATTCATTCACTTATGATTCCAATCATAATTTTAAGGATGATTCTCCTAACCCACCCCCACAACCCTCGACGTACACTTATGAGTTTTGTGGGAACGATGCTCGTTATGGTCACTATTGTACACCTCAAGTTCCGTTTATCTATCCGGAACCGTGTTACAATCAAGACTTTAATTTCCCATAAAATTTTCAAAGTTTTCAACAACAATATATTTATTGTACCCGTTGTGGGGGCCCGCATGAGGCTTTTCAATGTTAACCATTGAATTATTATAAACCTAATCCGTGTTATGATTCTAATTATTCCGGTTATGACCAATTTGATAATTTTCACCCACAACAATTTCCTTATTGTGAAAATTGCGGGGGTCCTCATGAAACTTACCAATGTCAACCAATGAATGAAGATTATTATCACGAGCAAAATTCTTGCTATGATCCTAATTCTTTTGGTTTTGACCAATTTCAACCCCTGCAATATACCGTCAATTATCCTATCTTCAATGCTAAAAATAAGTTTCTCAATTCTCAAAATAAGCTTATGGAGCAAATGACATCCATATGTGATATGGCTGGTCAAATTATGCAAAAGAAGGAAGAAGATAAGCGAATTGCGGAAGAGCAAGCGACTAAAGATCGATATTGGAAGATTCCCATTTGCTATGATGATGACGAGGACTATACCATTGCAATCACACCCGTTTTATCAACCGAGGAGCCCGTTGACTCTCTCATAATAGAGGATGAGCATCTTGACGCTATTTCGACAACGGAATCTTGAAGAAGAGCAAGCGGCTAAAGCCCGATATTGGAAGATTCCCATTTGCTACGATGATGACGATGACGAGGAAAGTTCTACCCCCTTGAAAGATATCATTATGTCCAGACTTCCTCCGTGTGTTGCAATCACACCCGATTCACCAAAAACGGGACTCCCCTCTCATAATGGAGGATGAGCATCTTGACACTATTCTGGAAACGAAATCGGACGAATTAATAAAGTCTAGTGTCGAGGACCTTGTCCAAATCCCAAGTGAGTCCGAAGATTCTTCCGAAGGTGAGTGTGATTTTCACTCCGTTTTATGTTTCTTCAAAGATTATTGATTTACTTTCTCTAACCCTCTCTTCGATTATCGATGAATGATTTACCTCGAGTTGATGAGTCATTTTCCAAGGAGGACGTTCCAATGGAGAATTTTAAAATTTCTCTAATCCCCTCTTTGATTCTTGTGAAGAATCATTGCTACGAGGTGAAATCAATCAAAATGAGGTACCCCCTCCCCCCCTTGTTTTTAGAATGTTCTCTTTCAATTCCCCAGGGAATTGATTCCTTTGTTCCGATACCATATCTTATAGAATCTCTTGCCTCATCGAAAATACTTCGTTTGATTCTTCTTCTAAAAATTGATTTCTTCTGATGAGTTCACCAGTGATACTCCTCTTCTTTCACTCAATTCCACCGGAATGAGGATGTCAACCTTGATCTGGTGGGGGGGATATTTTGTTGTTGGAAAAGTTAGTCTTTACGATAACTCTTATCCCCGCCCTCTAGAAGAATTTAATTTTATGAGATAATACCTACCGACGTTCCTTTCTCTCCATCTCCTGATCCCGGGTCGAGGATATTGATCTCATATGGAGGAGATTGACATTGTTTCTTGATGGTGTATGTTTTCATTAAACCCGGGTAGTGGAGAGTGATGATTATGACTCAGTTGTTGTCGAATAATTTTACCTCCCGACTCGAGTTCGATCATTTCATGTTGACCCAATTTATCCGATTCGGAGATTCAACCATTGATGTGGTGGGAAGACATCCCCGTTGATGCGCTAATATTTTTGACCCACCCATCCCGCCCTTCAATTGGATTTCGACTTCATTCCTCTCATAATGATCTTGGATCCGATCTTGATGTTTCTTCTCCTTCCGGAGATAGAAACAAGATTTACGATCCAGGGATATGCATTGAAGTCGAATCCACAAGATTTCTTGCTCCTCTTTCCCTCGTGATTGATTCTTTACTTCCATTTTCTTCCGAAAATGAAGACAAAGTTTTCAATCACGGTGTTCTTGCTTATAAGGAGAAATCTCCTCCTTCTTTATCACATCGGGGCTTGAAAGCTTCCAAGTTGTCTCTTCATAAAAGCCCGATGTTGATTTATGGAGACAACACTCCAAATTTGGGTGTTCGTCATCCCCATTTATATCCCCCTTGACAAAGCTCAAATATGGGGGGATCAGGTCAAGCTAAGTGACCTTAAACAAGCGCTTTGTGGGTGGCAACCCATGCTTATCCATTCTATCTTCTTTCTATTTGCTAATAAGTGTTTTGTGTTGTGATGAGGCTCGCCTCTTTCATTATCTCGTGTTTTGTGTTTTGTGGTTTATTGTCCAGGATTTCTCGGATTGTGATGACTCTCGTGCTTACGGTTTTGTCCTCCAATCACTCGGTCTTCACATCCTCAGCTTCATTTGGGAATCCAATATCCTAATCTTATCGACTAACGTTTATCTTTAAGCATACTTAATAAACGGCTTAGGATTTGCATAGAAACCCTTCTTAAAACATTGAGGACAATGTTTAATTCTAGTATGGGGGGATCTTCGATTTGATTGTGCATGCAGTCATTGTTTTCATGTAATCCCGTTTTTACCACTAAAATTTCAAAAAAATGAAAAAATTTCAAAAATTTCAAAAATAAAATAAGTGTTTTGTCACAATTTTGACTTTCCTGCTGGGTAGAATAAGAATAAACTTTTGACTCGATCGAGCGTGTTGAGCTCTAGCTTGTTCCTTAACTTTTAGACTAAGCGTTTGCGAATCTTCGCGAAGAATGAAAAATGATAGAGTTAATTATGAGTTAGATGCTAAACAAGAATTAATTGGAAATATTAAGAGCTCATGTGTGTAATTTGTGGTCTTTTCTCCCATAAGCTCCTAACCGGACTAATAATACGTGCTATTTTTGAAAATTAAACTTAAATCAATAATTTTTGAGATGCAGTCAATAATATTTTTTAGTCTTAGTTCAAATTTATACTTAAATTTTCTAAAATGAAATTTTCTCTATATCAGGGTATTATATGTAAAAAAATGAAAAAAATGAAAAAAGAGAGTAATAATTATAAACTAAGGGCTGATAAAAGTTTGATGCATCTTGCCGGCTCACAACCGATGTTGCAGCCTTCTAAAGAAAGCCCATAGTAAGAATAATAATCCGAGACTGATAAAAGTTTGCTGCATCTTGCCGGCTCACAACCTATGTTGCAGCCTTCTAAAAGGTCGGGGATTTCCTTAAGAATGAATAATTGTATTAAGTGTAGTAAACGTGAATTAATAAATATGGGGAAAATCTCTTTTTGTTAAATTTAAATATGGTTTTGAACTTTGACTAATTCATTTTAAGTTTCTAAATAAGCTACGTATATACGATAAACCTAAGAGTGAGCTCTCTTTTTGTTAAATTATAAATATGTTTTTTGAACTTTTGACAATTCTATTTTATAAGCTATGATTATACGTAAAAAATCAAGAGTTTTTTGAAACCTAAGGTACCGTGAGTCCCGATACTTAGTCTCATGATGTGTCAAAAGCCTTGGTCACTTAGCCGCAAGGTTGGGATTTGCCAAACAAGTCGCTACAGGGATGAATCTCGCCTTCAAATACATCATTATCCAGGTGGAACGTGAAACAAAATGTTGCCAAAAGGGGGGGGGATTGTTTTGCGCGTTGATCCATGGTTGAAATTCAAAATAGCACATACACCTAAGATATAATAATTGTCGGGAGTGAAAAGTTCACAAGTTGCAAATATGAGTAGTGTTAGCATCTTAACTCATAATTAGCGGTGATTTCGTTTTAAGCTTGGTTTGGAATAAGTGAAAAATCGGGGACGATGAATTTATCCTTTTTGGGGCATTCTCGGATCGAAATGCATCTTGTTCTAGATCTCTATAAGTTATAAAATAACAACAGTCAAATAAGTTAGTTATAGTCTCGAAATGAAAAATACAAAAATATGGTAGGAATAAGTATATATTTATGGTAAAAACGGGGCTTGTCGAAGCTATTGATTTCTTTAATTCCCCTCGATGAACACTTAGCTACTTTTCGAGGTTATTAGTCAAGGGGGATCGAGATTCTTAGTTTTCTAAGTGCTTACTTCATAGCATTGCGTGAGGACACGACAATGTCTTAGTATGGGGGATTTTGGTAT
This sequence comes from Tanacetum coccineum, assembly GCA_026074375.1. Lineage (NCBI taxonomy): Eukaryota > Viridiplantae > Streptophyta > Magnoliopsida > Asterales > Asteraceae > Tanacetum > Tanacetum coccineum. Next base: position 115,379 of record BQNB010000038.1, on the reverse strand, counting down.
GCGTTTAATTACACATACTATTTCAAAAACATTAAAATCGAACTTAAACGACCAAAAAAACGCACAAAATGCCATAAAAATCTTGTTTTTGTGTTTTACTGGCATGTAACCCCAGGATAGTCACGTAAGGACGAAAAACGAAGCCAAACCGGACAAAACCGAGAGCGGAATTGGAGAGAGCGCAAAAAACCAAAGCCAAAGGTGCAAAAGGATTGTAAACGGATATTTCCGGATCGACTCGACAACGTTTGTGCATTTAATGAAGTCAAGACAAATCACGTCAACCCATATCACAGGATACGGCATTAGAAAGAGCAAGCATGGAAAAAATGAACCCGAAACCCTTTCATGAAAAAATATGGGCCGTACCGAACCCATTTTTTAGATGGGCCCGAGTCATCCCCACTATAACTATTATACCTTAAAATCAAAACCTTTTTTTTTATATATAAAACCCGGCCCAAGCCAAAACTAAGCCCATGCCCCCTATAACGGGCGTTAAGTCCATACCCTTTTATGCTTACACTGTTAGTCCTTCAAGGACTAACATTGTTAGTCCAAAAGGACTAACGGTGCAACACTCACCTAACTCCAAGGATCCCCCCAATGATCAAAGATAACAGAAGGACGATGGATGCAATACCACATTACACTTTGAGGGGCCAAACTTGCCCAACTCTAAAACTTCACCCTTATTTATACCCTTTTATACCCTCCTTTCCCGCCAATACCAAAACCACTATTCACCCATCGTTTTCTTTGACCTGCAACTCGACAAAACACGACCCCAAGCAAACCCCACATAACCCCACACTCACATGGCATTAAGAGACAAGGAATTGCCACCTTGGCAATCTTAAAACGCCCCATTGGACAAAGCACAAAGACAAACGAATCAAGGGTGTGGATTAACCGGATTGGGGAGCAAGAAATATCATGGTTCAAGATGTGAGCTTTTGAGCCTCCTCACAAGCTAGCAACAACAAACACAAAAGTAAGAGACCACTACACAGTATAAAAGAAAAAAAAGAAGACAGAAGAAGGGAGATATCTAGGAGTAGTTATATGAAAGAGAAGTTAATTTGAATTTATTTTATGTTTTTATGTGTTTTAAACAATCCTGTCATTAATACTTTAAGCCCTTGTAAACCTTTTTACATGTTTAATGAAATTTTAAGTTTTATGCATAATTTGTCTTTAAAATTCTTATTTGTGTTCACCTTTATTTGTGCTTCGATCCTGTTAAACCTTGCTTCTTCTTGCTTATATAGTTCAGGTATTATCTGGTAATAACAAGTTTTTATCTAAAAAGGTTTTTACAGTTTTAAAATGTTCAAAAAGTTTAAAGGGGTGTTTGGGATAGTAGTGAAAAAGGGTCCAAACTGGTTCTTATCCTAAAAGTTATTGGACTCTGTGCCACCTTTTGCCCATCTTGTTTTAAAGTGTTTTCAATCTTGTTTTAAAAAAGTTTTTTAGTTTTCAAAAGTTGTTTCACAAGAATTTTTCTAAGTGATCTTTGAAACTGTGTTGTCAAAACAGTTTTTAAGTGTTTTTAGATTAAGGATTTTAAAACAAGTTTTTTATAGGTGTTTTTAGTATGTCTTTCAGTGCCTTAATGCAGTAGAAAAGAGTCCCTTTTAAGTTCACCTTTGTTGTTCTAAGAATCTGTTAAATTTTTGTTTGTGTCTTTCAAGTTAAAACTTTCTTTTTCCTTTTCAATTTTTAGTTGTTAAAACCTTTTGTTAATTCTTCAAATTTTGAGCATAAGCTCATTTGTTGCTTCTCTTGATCTGTTTTAACTAGATTTTTAATTTTAAGCTTATAGGTTGCTTATTCTTTGGCCTGCATTTTGCATTGCTTCGTAAGACACAGCGGCGCCGAAGAGAAATCCCCTTATGGTGCAAACATCTCAATTCTCAGCACCTTTTAACTGCTTATTTGCTTTTAATATTCTAATATTTTTGCATTTTTAGATACACCTTAAGGCTATGAGTGATTAACCCTCTTGCGCTGCGCGAGAGACGCGATGCGCGCGCAAAAGACCCTATACCAAGCTTAAAATTTAAGCTCAAAGTGACCCCAAGGCCTGTTTTATATGCTGTTTTGTGCCCCTTAGCTTATTTTCATTTTTGGCTTATGTGTCTATTTTTATTAGCTTATTTAGGTTTACACTAGCTTATTAGGTTAGGAACATAGTATGTTTGTGCTTATTTCAATTTTGTCTTAGCTTATTTGCTCATTGAGCTCCTAGCAGTTTTGCACTATAGGACTTAGTGATGTGGTGCTTGGTAAGAGTGGAGGGGTGTTGGTGATGAGATGGTATTAGGGGATGTGGATGGGGTTGGTGGTAGTGGGTGGGGGGGGACGTTAGGATGTTCTGGTGGTGTAGTGGGGGGTGTAATAGGTATAGACGGATGTTTTTACAAATAATTCATTAACCCTTTTAAATTGCTTGTTCAAGCAATCATTTTTCCTTAGACTTGAGAAAGTTATCTATACTGGGAGAGGGGGGGGGTGGGGGGGGGAGAATTGAATCGAGTGTATGCTGTGGAGGGAAAGGAAGTGCGTAGGGGGGCGGGAGTGGGGGTGCAAATATGACTAATGAAATTCGTGTTCTGATGTTGATTTTAATTTTTGACAGCAAAAGAAGAAATTAAAACATCCAGTCCATCTAAGTCCAATACTAACCATACAAATCTGTTACCTAAGCAAAAGCAATATGGTTCAAGAAAAAGCAAAAGATGTTTACAATACAAATATGACTAATGAAATTCGTGTTCAGGATGTTGATAATTTTTAACATACGGATTACCAATCCCACCCCATACAATACTGTCTAAGCAAAGATATGTGGTACAAAAAATAACACCGGATGGATCAAGCAAATGAACATTTGGTGCTTGGGCGTGCCTCATACCGAATCGATGATGAATATATCATATTATAAGACCGAAGACTCTTTAGAAGAGAACTACGTTACGGATTACTATGACGCAACTTCAAATAAGCTTGAAAATTTGTTGTACACTACTATGTAACTGACGGAAACACTGTCTTTCCGCCAGTTCCATGAGTAGTGTACAACGATTCTTCAAGCTTATTGGAAGTTGCGTCATAGTAATCCGTAATGTAATTCCATTCAAAAGAGTCTTCGCTTACATGCATTCGGTTATATTCAATAGTCAACGCATTAAAATATGATCCAAACCTCCTAGATTCACCAAGTGAAGCGATGATGACAGCTTGAAGATCAGCCCTCGTTTCTGGGGGCTTTCTTTAATAATTAAGGTAAGAAGAGTATTAGTCCATAAAGTGTTTTGTTCACTTTCATCTACAATAATTACTTTATATCGTGAAAATCAAGGATCGTTGATAACTTCCGGAACCAGCTCAAAGTCGGTCATGTACCTACCTGCCATTTTGAGACACAATTAGACGAAACTATGCATTATAAGGTAATTATTACTCTTTGGAATTAGTAACACTAATCCTACTTGTAATTTATTTTTCTATTCTCTTTAAACTTGATTATCAACGTACTAACATCTAAAACAAACAAATTAAATTCAATACTTGTGTGAAAAGTGGGTTTTAAGAGTAGCTTTTTGACTAGTAATCACATATTATATCTCCATTAACCTATTGCTTGCACAATCTTGTTCTCCAAAATATGATTTAATTGTTGTTTAAATGGTGCGAAGGTGTACGTAGGATTGGAATTGAATGTTACAGTAGCATTAAGGGTTGTAGTTGGGAGTTGAATGTAATGATAGTAAGTAGTTTGAATGAATGAGATATGTCATACAATGGTTGTAAAAGTCATACAATGTCAAAGTAACAAAGACTCCAAATGTCATACAATGCCAGTCATACATTTCAAAAATGTAAATGTCATACAATATCTAACCTCGACTTTTTATTTGAAGGAAAAAGTCAGACATGTTTGAAAACACACTAATACTGTGTACAAAAGTCAGACAATGGCTGTAAATGGTCCCGTTGTTTGATATGATAATGCTGGAAATACTAGTCTTTTTAATTCTGACATGTTTGGTTACTACTTAACTATATGTTTGGGTTTTTTCATGTGACCATTTTGGAGTTATGATCTAGTACTATATTAATTTAGCTTAATCTATTTTGGGCTCTAAAGTATTTTAGAGTTATGTGCCGCTTAGCATGATTTATATGATTCCCACGTCACAATTGTTTCATTTATTAAAACGGATTTATTATCACTATATAAGTCTGGGACTTTGTCACATTTTAGATTAGACGAGAGAAATTTAAGGGCGATGCATAATCACATGGTAAATGATATATTTCGTCATTTTTCTAATATTTGCTGAGTGAAAGAGAGTTGGGTTTCGCTGTCCATTTTGAGATGTAAATGCATAACTTTAGTTATCAAGATTCTTACATTTAAATGGCATTTTGAACCCATTTACTTGTGAATGGATTGATTTATAAAAAAAATGATCTCTAATGCGAAATAGGTAATTAAGTTGAGTTGCCAACGTGGTCACGGTTAAGAAGTCCAATGGGAAGTCACGAATGTGGGTAGACATTAACAGATCTTAACAAGGCATGTCCTGTTGTGCTGTTCGAGCAGAAAAAAAGACCGATGTCCAAATGTTTCTCCAATCTCTGAACTACAGGCTTTGTTAATAGTACTTTGCCAATTATTTTTAAGGGTCGAAAAGGGTTACACAAGTTAAATTCAAATATGTTTTGAAGTAGGAGGTTTAATAATGACCAACATTCTTTAAGAATCTTTTATGTGCCTATACGAAAAGTGTAGTGCGCGTACAAGTCAAAACAACAATTAATATTTTGAAACTTCGTAAAATATTGATTAAAACTTAACCAGAGATGGAGCTAACATGTAACACACACGCGCGCACGCATAACTATCGTACTAAACAATGTGCTAAGCCTAACTTTGGATACACGGTTTTTGTTCTTTATATAGCAAGGATATATTGCAAATACAGCATCCAACCACGTTTCCAGCATTTTAGGCCATCACAGAGTCATAACGAGATGATTTAGACATGACTTGGTCATCGAACTTTGTAAGTGTTCCTTTTTAATGTCATTTTATAGCAACACACTTTCTCATATGTTTCACATTTTAAAAAATGTCGCAAATACTTCATAAAAATGACCAAATGTGGAAGATAATTAGTTAATTACATTGTTATTCTATGATATTAACCCATGTTCTCAACGAGATATAAATCAAAAAGAAAAAATTAACAATATAACTTTGCCTTGCAGGTGACCATTTTAGTGTATTTATGTAAACAAAAAAGGGTCAATTTTGGTCATTATTTAATTGGGAACAGATCAGACTATTTCATAGCCATCTAGTTGCTTTTGGATCAAGATTTTATAGAGTTTATCGGGTTTTCTTTCTATAATCCATGCACAAATAAGCTAGTCCAAACAGGTTAGTGGCTCACTGACTCAATTAACTGTACTAACTAGATTGATATATAGCTTCACATTTATAGCTCCACGGTTATGTTTCAACTTTCAACTTCCAGCTAATCCTAATCTCTTTCCCGCCAAACCCTTGCCCCACACTGTTCACTGTCTCTCTCACTCCCTCTGCAACACCACGACAAAAACCTAACACCCAAACAAACCCATCACTCTTACAAACCCCACCCCCACATGGCTTATGTATACCTTGGCAATTCCTTAGAGTCTTACTGGTTAAACACAATCAAGGGTATGGATTGAAAGGATTGGGGACCAAGAAATATTGAAGGGTCAGGATGATGGTTTGAACTCTCTCACTCAACAAACACAACAAACACAAAGCTTGAAGACTTGCCAGCTTATATAAAGAAGAAGAAGACAAAAAACAAGATAACTAGGATAGAGGAGTAGTGTAGTTTAATTGTTAATGTTTTTTATTTATGTCTTTTAATCATGTCATTTTAACTTTAAGCCTTGTAATCAGTTTATTTTTGAATGAAAATTTGAGTTTTTATGTTATTGAAATTCTGTCTTAAATACTTGAACTGCTTATTTGAGTTGCTTGTTCCTAATGCTTATTATTGTCTCAAAAATGCTTAAAACCATTTAAGTAAACTAATAAACATCTAGTTTTACACTTTGGTTTTTTTTATTTTAGTTTTTCAAGGTTAAAACTGGTTTTAAGATATTTAAGGGGGTGTTTGGAATAAGCCAGTCAGTGGGTCAAAACGGGTCACAATGGGTTTTGACACTTGAAGTAACCTAGTTTAGCCCTAAGTAATGTTAAAAATTCAGCTCTCAAGTTTGTTTTTATGTTAAAAGTAAAAGTTAGGATTAAAGTTTTCATCTGTGAACTTGTACCCTTTTTTTATCTGTCTGTTTCAATCAATCTTATTTAGTAATGTTTTCATGTCCATTTTTGAGTTTTTCATGTCTAAATATGATTAGAATTCTAGTATTTAAGGCCTTCTCTTGTGTTTGTTGTTAGATCCCAAAATATGTCAAGCATAGTTTGTTTTTAAAAGTCAATTTTCAAAACAACATGCAGTTAGGTTAAATTTTATCTTAGCTATTGAAATTGCTTATAAAAGTAAGTTTTAGTCTAGTTTTCATCTGTTTTTGCTTATTTCATCATTTTAACTTATTTTTCTACCTTAAAACTAGGCATGAATTTTAGCCTTTTGACTTTTACATAAACTAAAAAATCAGTGAATGCTGTGTAAAATAGCCCTTTTCTTTTTTTCTTTTTCATTTCTTTTTTGGTGTTTAAAATGCTTAAATCTAGTTCCAAGGTGCTTATTTACCTCCAAAATCCATCTGTTTGTGCCTTTTATCTTTTACCTTTTGCTTAATTTTTCTAAATTCTAGCTCAAAAGTAGCCATTTGGCCTATTTCCTTTTTAAAGTTCCCAAGTGCTTATTTTACTTTACTAGGCTTATTTGTCTGTTTGTCTTGCTTAATTTAGTTAAATAATGCTTATTAGGTGTATTCTAGTGCTTATCTTAGCTTATTGCCTTTTTGCTTAGCTTATCGTGCTTTAAAAATCCAAATCAGTTAGCCATTTAGTCATGTAGGTACCTTAAGAAACGTGAATTAATATATATGGGGAAAATCTCTTTTTGTTAAATTTAAATATGCTTTTGAACTTTGACTAATTCATTTTAATTTTCTAAATAAGCTTTGTGTAAACGGGAAACCTGAGAGTTTTTGAAACCTAAGGTCTGTGAGTCCCGATACTAGTCTCTGTGGGGTGTCAAAAGCCTGGTCACTTAGCCGCAAGGATGGGATGTGCCGAGACGAAAGTCGCTACATGGGATGATCTCTCCTTCAAACTCATTATTCTCAGGTGGAACGTGAAGCATAGAAATTTTGCAAAACGTTGAACATAGTTGAAATTCGAAATGGCACATTCACCTAATATGTATAATAATTGTCGGGAGTGAAAAGTTCACAAGTTACCAATATGAGTAGTGTTAGCATCTTAACTGATATTTATTGGTGATTTCGTTTTAAGCTTGGTTTGGAATAAGTGAAAAGTCGGGAATGATGAATTTATCCTTTTTGTGGCATTTTAGGATTAAAATGCATCTTGTTCTATGATCCCTAAAAGTTATAAAAATAATAAAAGTCAAACGTTCTAGTTAATTGCTTAATATGAAAAGTACAAAAAAAATAAAAATGAGAAAAATGAAAAGAACAAAAATATGTGTAGGAATAAGTGAATACATTTAAAAATGGAAAAACGGGGCTTTTTGAAGCTATTGATTCTTTAAGTCCCCTCGATGAACACTTAGCTACTTTTTGAGGTAATTAGTCGAGGGGGATTGAGATTCTTGATTTTCTAAGTGCTTACTTGTAGCATTGCGTGAGGACACGCAATAGTTTAGTATGGGGGATTTTGGTATGTGTGTAATTACACATACCTTTTACTTAATAAAACGACCCTAAACGACCAAAAACGCACATAAAATGCCATAAATATGCTTGTTTTTGTGTTTGTACTGTGCAGGTACCGGATATTCACTAAAGGACAAAAACAAAGCCAAACCGAACAAAACCGAGCACGGAATTGGAAAGAGCGCGAAAAACCAAGGCCAAAGGTGCAAAAAGGATTGAAAACGGTGCTAAAACGGATATTTCCGGATCGACTCGACAACGTTTGTGCATTTAATGAAGTCAAGACGAAGTCAAAGTCAACCCCGGGATACGGCATTGGAAAGGGCATGGAAAACGAACTTGAAACCCTATCATGAAAAAATGGGCCGACCCGTACCCATTTTATTGGGCCGAGTCAGCCCACTATATTTAAGCATAACCCTTTTAAACCTTTAAGCCCTTAGTCCATTTATTAAAAGCCCAATCCCTTTTATTAACTTAACCGAGCCCAATTCACTTTTTAATTTAACTCAGGCCCAAGTTGCTTAACCAAATAGCCCAATCCAACACTCGTTAATCCCAACCCTTTTATACTTACACCGTTAGTCCTTCAAGGACTAACATTGTTAGTCCAAAAGGACTAACTGTGTAACACTCACAAAACTTCAAGGACCATCTATGGAGGATACAAGGACTAACCTTGCAATATCATTACACACTATGAGGGGCCAAGGTTGCCAATACCATAAACTTTACCCCTGAAATAGATATAAACAGAACAACCCTATGTTTCCCGCCAAACCCTTGCCCCACACTGTTCACTGTCTCTCTCACTCCCTCTCTAACACCACGACAAAAACCCAATACCTAAACAAACCCATCACTCTCACAAACCCCACCCCCACATGGCTTATGTATACCTTGGCAATCCCTTAGAGTCTTACTGGTTAAAAAAAACCAAGGGTATGGATTGAAAGGATTGGGGACCAAGAAATATTGAAGGGTCAGGATGATGGTTTGAACTCTCTCACTCAACAAACACAACAAACACAAAGCTTGAAGACTTGCCAGCTTATATAAAGAAAAAGAAGACAAAAAACAAGATAACTAGGATAGAGGAGTAGTGTAGTTTAATTGTTAATGTTTTTTATTTATGTCTTTTAATCTTGTCATTTTAACTTTAAGCCTTGTAATCAGTTTCTCTTTGAATGAAAATTTGAGTTTTTATGTTATTGAAATTCTGTCTTAAATACTTGAACTGCTTATTTGAGTTGCTTGTTCCTAATGCTTATTATTGTCTCAAAAATGCTTAAAACCATTTAAGTAAACTAATAAATGTAACACCCTCAAAAATATGAAAACGCAGCGGAATACCACTTGGGGTGCTACTTCATAATACACAGCGCTAGATACAAGAGAACGACCCCTAAATGTGTCGTTTGTAAAACAATCTCGTTGATTTTCTGAAATCAAAATAATAGTTGTCCCAAAATTTCATCACAATGAAAAGCTTGAAAGCAACACAACGAGTTTTGATCAATTGTAGAAATCCAAGTATGAAATCTTGTCAATTTAGACTCCAATGCACATTAGGAAATCCAAGCATTTAATTCACCTGAGAACAAATGCTTAAAAGTGTCAACATTAAAGTTTGTGAGTTGATAGGTTTCTGTAAATATAAACGTTAGTTCCAATAAATGTATCTGCCCACTGTATCATTACAGTATCATATAAAAACGTTTAGTGACTACTGTCTCCCTACAGTATCATAAAATAATTGTGTGACCATTTAAATCCTTAAACGTCCTTCCAAAATGTACGTATGATTTTTAGAAATCAATTAGCTGTAAAATATGCAAGACCATTTCTATCCCCAAATAGTCTCAAAATGTACGTATCAAAGTTGGATCACAAATATCCAAAGTATGTATTACCACCTTATTTAAGTGTGTATAAACCCATGATTACCATTACTCTAAGTTCATGAACTGTGACGTAGACTTGTATGTATGCCACTTTATTCAAGGCACAGTGAGAGTGTACCCATCGTAGGTGTTCCCTCCAAGAACACCCGGGCGTTAATGAAAATAATGTGTACCCATCATAGGTGTCCCCTCCAAGAACACCTGGGCATTTCTGAAAATATTCATGTGTATGTAATTGTTGGCCCTGAAGACTCAACCAATCGTGTTCCGACATGTTATAACGTTCGTTTGCCCAGTGATAGCTAATCACCCGAACGGGGATTGTCAATCCCGAATAGATCTATTTCATAACATTCGCGCTCACCCTCCAAGTGATTTACAGTTCATGCAACCTAAGCTAATCCGTAATCATAAAAGTATAGTATGCGTTTACGTTCAAAAAGTAAACCAAGTATTGTATCTCCTCGCGAGATATATAAATGAGTATGTAAACCAAACAGGTAATCAACCATGTAAATGCGTTTGTAAACATGTATGCAGACGAGTTGAAAATGAGCACGTAACGAGTTTAAATCAAACACGTAATTGAATTTGTAACAAGCATGTTCTCACCCCAAAATATATGTAAAACATGTAAAACGTGGGGCTATGAACTCACCTTGATGTTGAAGAACGATTGATAGGTAGGCATCTAATTCACTTGATGATGAAGAACGATTGACAGATAGGCATCTAATATGCACAATACGAACGGAAGACGAAACGGCTCGATCAAGAAGATGCAGCTTAACTTAACGGCTAAGTCTCACTAGCCTAGGATAATGTGTTTGGGTTTCCCGATGAATTGTTATGTCAGCGCGACGCGTTGATAAAAATTTAGATTTAACGTTGTAATGATTTGGTGGCTGGTTAAATAAATAAATTGAAAATATACCCAAAGTGTGTAATATATATTCTTTATATATATATATTACTTATGAAAAATAACTCTTATATAATTCCTACCATGAATTATATAACAAAGACAAATCTTTCCAACGATTTATGAAAAGTTTATAAAGTTTTGCAAGTATTATATAATAAGCTGTAAATAATTAACCCAGTTGGTTTGACACCAATTCAATAAAACGACCGATGTTTGCAAAACAGTTTATAACCATTATTAAAATATAAAATTATATTTTTTAAACTTATATTTCGTTTTTCCTCGAACGTGTCGTTGACTAAAACAGTTGTTTCTTGTTGATGCAATGTAAGTTTCGTTCGTTGTCAGGTTTTCGTACAGTTATATTCTTATATATCTTTAACATATAATTTAATCCCTTTATCGGTTTATAAAACAATAGTAGTTTTAGTGAATCATAAGTATAGGAAGTTTATTATAAGTTTCCTAAAGACTTCCCGTTATATATATATATTTGTAATATACGTTAAAACTCAACGTTTTTGCCTTAATCAATATATTTTATTTGCAGTATTCGCTTTCCAATATTTCAAAATGGCCCGCGTGTTCTTTTGTTTCAGTATTAACATAATATATATTCACGTTATTATATCTAAACTCGCAAAATAATAAATATCGTATTTATTTAACCATTTAACCACATATTTAACCGGTTTTTAATATATATAAAACTTTTTTTATATTAATTGTCGTTTTGCCATTTAGTCAATTGCTAATTTATGTTAAACCCAAACGCACCCTTGAGGTTAGTCTGCTCACCAAACACACCGCTGGTGGTTCTGACCAGCGAAACCATAAACACTCCTATACGGCTTTTCCTGCTAAACCAAACACACCCTTGTGTATTTCTGCTATCCCAAACGCACCCTTATTGTGTTAATCCCTAAAACCAAACACCCCTTTTTGTGATAATTCCAACCAAACGCAAACCCAACCCACACAACCCGGCTGTACCCGCTGTTTCGCAGCCAACCCAAACGCCCCCTTATGGTGGCGGCTGCCACCAAACAAACAAACACCCCCTTGTGGTACAAGAACCCAACCCCGACTCCCTCTTTGGTGGCTGTTTGGCGCGGCTGACCCGGAACCAAAACGCACCCTTTTCGGCTGTTTTATAACACGAACCACACGCAGCCCTATCTCATTTATAACAAAACCAAACACCCCTAGCTGCCCATACCCCCGCTGCTGCCATATACCCCACGCACCCTAACTGGGTGGCTGACACGAACAAACGCACCCTTGTGGGTGGTTGACAGCCCACAACAAACGCCCCTAGCTGTTAAACCCGGATGTAAATCATCCTTGTGGTGATATAACACCACACGCACCCTCTTGCTTTTATAACCCAACTCGAACGCACCCTTGGCTGAGTCAACACCAACCCAACGAACACCCCCCTGCTGTTATAAGCTTAACCCGAACCCACACCCTTTTCTTTATAATCCAAACCAACGCACCTTGGTTGGTTTTTCTGTCGAAACCAACCCGACACCCTCCCCGGCTGTTAACAGTCTAACCCGACGCGAACCAAACCCACCCTTATAGTGGTTGAGGAACACCACCGACACACCCTCGTGGTGACTCTTGCTGCCACCCAAACGGACGCACCCCCCTTGGTGCTTATCATAACCAAACGCACATTGATGGTGCTGATATGAAAATCAAACGCACTTTGTACGGCTGCCAGGCGCAAACTAAACACGCCCTATGTGGCTGCTACCCAAAAACATAAACGCCCCCTTGGCTGTGAACGAAACGCACCCTTGGTGCTAATATAAAAGCCAAACGGACCCTCGTCGATGCTAGCTGAAACCACAGAAAACGAACACACCCTTATGGTGGTTTATACAAATCAAACGCACCCTGGTGGTGAGGAGTGGTGGTGCGACGGTGGTGGTGGTCGCGGCGTGGAGTGGGGAGGCAGTCGGAGGGGTGAGCGGCGCATGAAGGCGCGTGACCATGTGGGTTGGGTAGATCGGAAAAAGAGGAAACTTTTTGAAGCTCACCGGAAAACTCCGTCGGAAAAGTTTTTCGGCGGCGGCGCGGCGGTGGTGGCCGGAATGGTCGCTGAGATGGTGGTGGGGCGGTGGCCGGATAAAAGGGGAGGGAGAGAGAGAATGAGGGTGATGTGTGTGTGTATTTTTATATGAAAATGAGAAAAAATGTATAAAGTTTTATATATATAATAAAACTTTTTAATCATTGTGACAAGTATAAATAAGTTGAGGGTAAAAAGTGTAACTTCTTCATATACTTTTTGATAAAAGCGGTTCGGGACTCATTTGAGTGACTTAACGGATGAATCAACGCATGAAACTTGCGCCATTGTTTTCCGAATCATTTTTCTGATAAAAATGAGTATTTACTTGATAATGTTTCATAAATATTTTATAACATTTAATAAAATATATGTTATTCATTTTGTGAACCGGTTTCGCCTTGTCCGAAATAAAATTGGATTTCAACTCGAGTATTCGCGTTATCCGCAACGCTTTTAATTAAAATGATGACTAATTTAGTTAATATTTTTATTAAATAAATACTGATAATTAAAAACAAATTTAATTGTTTTTGTGTGTCCGCGTTGTATATTGTTCGAAATATGTTTGCGGTGCTGTTTTAGCCCTTTTTGGTTCGTTTTCAGGTCTCGGGCAAAACTGAAAAGTTGTCAGGAATGTCGTTTTACATCAAATTTCTTTAGGGTGGGTCCGAGCTGTGAAAATGTGATTTAGATGGTTGTTCTTGTAAGTCTAGCCAGACCTAAAAGTCAAAGGGGTAAAATAGTTATCTTAAAAATCCGAAAATTCTTGGATGTTACAATAAGGATCCATCTTCTAGCTTAAAAATAAACTCGAAAATGCCCTTTTATGCTGTTTTAGTAGTTTTTGGCCAATTTTGTTAATTGCTTATTTGGGTGTTTCAACTGTTACATTTGCTTATTTTAGATTTAGATTTGCTTAGTAGGTTAGGTTAAAGGTTCTTTTAGCTTATTTAGCTTTGGTTAGAGCTTATTTAAGCTTTTTAGCATTTTTAGTTTAGGATTTAAAGTTTTAAAGCTTTTTGAGTAACTCCATCATTTTAGGCTTGTTAGCTTATTTGTTATTGCTTATTTTTGTTCCTTAATGCTTATTAGGTGTAGCTTATTGGTTGATGTTAGCTCATTTGCTTATTATTAGCTATTTGAGTCTTAAAATTACTTAACGGTTTAGCCATTTAGTCACATAGTGTAATTAAGCCTTCTGTCACTCTTTTTAGCTTATTTCTGAGCTTATTTTTTTCTTTTTCGTAGCTTATTTGATAAGCTGGCTTATCCAGTTTATTTTTCCTAGGTTCATCACTGTCCAAAGAACTTTTCATAAATTTTTCAGATTTTTCTAAATTAGTTTACTATTTTAATCTTTTATTTAGTGTAAATCAATTTTTAATTCATAAAAAATTATTAAAAAGTCAAAAAAATATAATTCTTTTTTAGAAAATTTTCTTTTATCATTTAGGTCTGTTAAAAATTAATTTTGCATTCGTAGGGTTAAAATTTTAAATTTTAAGTTTTTTAAAGAACGGGATTAGGATCCCGGTATCATTTTTTCGTGTTTTTCTTTAATTGCTTTCGTTTTTAGGTTTCCTTTACTTGTCTTTGCATATTATTTATTAGAATTAGAATCCCAAATCAAAAATCTTTGATCATTCAAACGCGCGATTACGAACGTAACCTTGATTTTCAATTCACGCATTGACGGGAAACGACCCGGGATGGTTTTTTAGGGTTTTTGCTTTGGATAAAAGTAATAAATATCTTTAAAAGCCTTACGGAATACTTATCTCTCTATCATTGATCTTATCCTTATTATAAATTTATATTATATAATATGTATATATATTAAGTGAGTGAGAGTCAATCCTTAAAACTTTTATCACATGCATAGAAAACCAAATAAATCATAGGGTTAAAATTATCAGATGTGACAATGGAACTGAGTTTAAAAATAGTGAAATGAATTAGTTTTGCCAGATGAAAGGAATCAAGAGAGAATTTAGTGTTGCTAGGACTCCACAACAAAATGGAGTAGCTGAAAGAAAGAATAGAACACTAATAGAGGCAGCTAGACTATGCTAGCAGATTCACTGTTACCTACTATATGTTGGGCTGAAGCAACAAATACTGCTTGATATGTTTAGAATAGAGTTTTAATAACAAAGCCTCATAACAAAACACCTTATGAACTTTTAGTTGGTAGATCACCAAATCTAGACTTTATGAGACCTTTTGGGTGTCATGTTACTATCTTGAATACCTTAGATCATCTAGGTAAGTTTGAAGGGAAGGCTGATGAAGGGTTCTTGGTTGGATACTTTGTAAATAGTAAAGCATTTAGGGTATTTAACTCTAGAACCAGGAAAGTTGAAGAGAACCTGCATATTAAATTTCTAGAAAATAAATCTAATGTTGCAGGAAGTAGTCCAGAATGGCTCTTTGATATTGATTCACTGATAAAATCTTTGAATTATGAGCCAGTTACTGCAGGAAATCAAACTAATGATGATGCATGTATAGAGACTAATATTAATGCAGGGCAAGCTGGACAGGAGAAAGCATCTGATCATGAATACATACTGCTACCATTTATGCCTTCTGATTCACTACTCTCTTCAAGTAATTATAACTCAGAAGATAAGGATGCTGATGATGAATCAAACAAAGGAGATGAAGGTCTTGATCAAGAAAGGATTGATAGCAGTACTCAAGATATTAATACTACTGGGCCAAGTATTAATACTGCCAGTACAAATATTAATACTAGTAGTCTAAATATTAATATTGTTAGTTCTAATGATCCAAGTATGCCATTTTTGGAAGAAACTGGCATATTTGATGGAGCATATGATGATGAAGACGTGGTGTAGAGTCTGACCTTAACAATTTGGAGACAACCATAAATGTCAGCCCTATTCCCACAACCAGAATTCACAAAGATCATCCTAAAGACCAGATCATTGGAGACCTAAAATTATCAACTCAAACAAGGAGAATGATCAATTTTTCTAAAGAAAATGTTATGGTCAGCTACATTAGCAAGCAGAGAAGAACAAATCACAAAGATTATCAGAACTGCTTATTTGCATGTTTTCTCTCTCAACAAGAACCCAAAAAGGTGATTCAAGCTTTGACAGATTCAAGCTAGATAGAAGCAATACAAAAGGAGCTTCTACAATTTAAACTTCAAAAGGTTTGGACTCTAGTGGATCTTCCTAAAGGAAAGAGGGCTATTAGAACTAAGTGGGTGTATAGAAACAAGAAAGATAAGAGAGGAAATTTAGTTAGAAACAAAGCAAGACTGGTGGCACAAGGTTATACCCAAGAAGAAGGAATTGATTATGATAAGGTTTTTGCTCCTGTTGCGAGGATAGAAGCAATCAGGTTATTTTTGGCCTATGCATCATTTATGGGGTTTATTGTGTACCAGATGGATGTGAAGAGTGCCTTTTTATATGGTACTATTGAAGAGGAGGTATATGTGTGCCAACCTCCTGGTTTTGAAGATCCACAATTCCCTGACAAATTTTATAAGGTAGAAAAAGCTTTATATGGTCTACATCAAGCTCCTAGAGCCTGGTATGAGACCTTGTCTACCTACTTATTGGAAAATAGATTTAGAAGAGGCATTATAGATAAGACTTTGTTCATCAAGAAAGACAAAGGTGATATGTAACACCCCCATTTTTACATATAGCATCGGAAGCTAATATGGGGTATTACTTCATGGAAACAACAATCATAATCATAGAAAACGACCCAAAAGAGACGTTTGTTCGAAAGATACATTATCATTCATTTCAAATTAGAGTTTTACAAAGGCAGGTCCCAAAATCTAGTTATATATAATGTGAATGATAACAAGTTTTAGCCATCTTCGAGTCCATGCCACTCCGTATCGTATATTGCTCAATAACCTGAGATAAACACTCTAATTGAGACTAACAAGGCATTGCGCAAGGATGAAGAAGCTAGGGAAGTGGATGTTCACTTATACATATCAATGATTGGATCATTGATGTACTTAATAGCTTCTAGGCCTGATATAATTTTTACTGTTTGTGCTTGTGCAAGGTTCCAAGTTACTTCTAAAGTCTCACATCTTCATGCTGTGAAGAGGATCTTTAGATACTTAAAAGGTCAACCTAAATTGGGCCTTTGATATCATAGGGATTCACCATTTGACTTGGAAGCTTTTTTAGATAGTGATTATTCTGGAGCTAGTCTTGACAGGAAATCCGCAACAAGAGGTTGTCAATTTCTTGGCAAAAGGTTGATTTCATGGCAATGTAAAAAGCAAACAGTGGTTGCCAACTCAACAACTAAAGCAGAGTATGTTGCTACTGCTAATTGTTGTGGACAGGTGTTATGGATTCAAAATCAAATGCTTGATTATGGGTTCAACTTTATGAACACCAAGATTTACATTAATAATGAAAGTACAATCTATATTGTGAAAAATATAGTATTTTACTCTAAAACCAAGCACATAGAGATTATGCACCATTTCATCAGATATTCTTATGAGAAGAAGTTGATTCAAGTGATCAAGATTCACACAGACCACAATGTTGTAGATCTTCTCACAAAGGATTTTAATATTAGCAGGTTTAACTTTCTAATTGCTAGCATTGGATTACTTAATCTTTGAAGTATTGTTTGATGGGAGGTTAATTAAGATTGGATGAAAGGGAATGTATCATTAAGAAGAAGTGGGTGAAAGATCAAGAAATCCCACTGAACCCAACAGATATCCACAACTGTATCACTATCTAATCTTGAACCAATCACTGTTCTATCACAATCTTAATTCAAAAAGACTCAAAAAAACAGATGAGACTGTCATTAAGGAGTGGGAAGACAGAATGGAAAGGGCTGCCACTACTGCTTCTAGCTTAGAAGCAGAGCAAGACAGTGGTAACATAAGTAGGACCCAATCTATGGCAACACTTAATGAGTCTTTTCCTCAGGGAACTGATTCAGGTAGTGGTCCTAGGTGCCAAGATACCATATTAGGGGGTGCAGAAGCTCAAACTAGGTTTGGGGCTGCATCTAAATAGTCTAATGATCCACCTCTCTCAAGAGTTAACATACTTAGAAGTGGGGAGGACATCATCAAACTAAAGGAATTGATGGAATTTTGTACACAACTGTCTGAATTGGTGAGCTTAAAAGAATTGAAGAGAAAGCAAAAAAAAAAAAAAAAAAAAAAAAAATAGTCAGAGAGAAAATTATGAGCTCAAAAGAATAGAGAGAGTGTGAAATAAAAACAGAAGATGTGAATTGATGAGAAAAAGAAATAAGGGCCATATGATGAGATTAAAAAAGAAAGAGAGTTGTCAGAATCAAAATTTGATGTTGAAATTGCTTTTGTGGACAAAGAATTCTAGGGTTAATACTGGTGTATTAAAGTAAATGCTGCTAGCTTAAACTTAATGTTTGCTACGCTTGTTAATGAAGTTTAGGCTTTATTTTACTGCTGGTCCTGTATTATTTTATGCTGCTAGGCAATATACTTATGGGTGTTAGGGATAATTTAATGCTGCCAGCAATAAACTTGCTACTACTGGGTTAGTTAATACTGTTAGGCTTAACTTAATGTTGTCAGTTCAAGTTAATGCTGTTGAGGATGATTTCATAAATACTTCGATTAAGGGTTTTAGTCACTCATTCGTTTGATTTTACACTTTGTTTATCCTCTCTAATCATAACCCTAACATAATTTCATCTTTAATCACAAAACCCATCATCAGTGTCGCCTCAATGTTTGTCTGAAATTGAAAAATTTGTTGCGTGTTTGGAGAACCGGAAAGAATGTAATGGGTTTGAGGAAATTATTGATTTATGGATACAAAGTTGCTGTCCAATATGCGTTAAGGTTAATACAACCATTTATACACCTGTTTTTGAACAGTTCTGGTCATCTGCTAAGGTAAGATAATTAATAGGGAGCAGGCAGATACAAGCCTAGTAAGACAAAATGAAGGTAATCATACTGAGACGAGTATAAGGAGTGATTTAAGTTGGTTTGATGCTGAAGGAACAGATTGTCTACCTACTGCTACCAGTTTTGCAAAATTAGAAAGAATGGGGTATGAAAATCTTACTCAAAAGCTTACATTCTATATAGCTTATTTTTCATCCCAACGGAAATTCCTTATCCATACCATACTGCAATGCTTAAGTGCTAAAGGCACCTACATCCTGTAATGATTTAGTAGCACTATGACATCTGCTATCATATGTCTTGCCACAAACAAAAAATTCAACTTCTCCAAGTACATTTTTGACAATATGGTGAAGAACTTAGAGGGTGGGGTAAAATTTCTTATGTATCTAAGGTTTGTGCAAGTCTTCCTGGACAAACAAGTTGAGGGAATGTCCAGACATAAAGGAATTTATGGTATACCTTCCCACACCAATAAGGTGTTTACTAACATGAAGAGACCAGGAAAGGGTTTTCTGGAAAGGCCACACCTCTATTCTGCAACAATGATGGTTCAAGCTACGAAGACATAGGTGAAAGATTTAGTTTGCTCCTATGATTCTCATTCCAAACCCAAATCATACTCAAACCATCTCTTAATCCAGAAAAAATAATAAACGATTATCTAAACCTCAAAAGAAAAAGTCAAGAAGGAAACAGAGGAAGGACAATGGTCCTACAAAGCCTATCCCTGATGAGGCTATCAATGAGGAGCATGTAGCTACCCCTTCTGGTAATCCACCTCAAAGTGTGAAGATAGAATGCAACTTACTGAATTGATGGATCTTTGTACCCAATTACAATCAAGAGTTATTGCTTTGGAGACTACAAAATCTAATCAAGCTTTGGAGATTGAGAGCTTGGCAAGAAGAGTAAAGAGTTTGGAAAAGAGAAGGAAGTCAAGAACACTAGGGTTCAAGAGATTAAGAAAGGTTGGTTCAGCTAGCAGGGTAGAATCCTCTAATGATGTTAGTTTTGGTGCTCTGGAGGATGCATCCAAACAGGGGAGGAAAATTGCTGATCTTGATGCTGATGTAGAAGTGACTTTGGTGGATGAGACTCAAGAGATGAATGATGACAACCTAATGTTTGATAAAGAAATGAAAAGGGTAAACACTTTTGTAGACATGAATACTGAGTTGGTGAAAAGTAGTGAGACAAGAACAGAAGGAAGTTCTAAAAGAGGAGGGGATGAGCTTGAATCTGATAACTCAAAGAAGTAGAAGATAGATGAGCATGTAGAAGCTGAAAAATATGATGATTAAGAGGAGGAAAAAATGAAAAAGCATATTGAGATAGTTAAAGATGACGAAATAGGTTAGCAAATTTGATGCTATACCTCTAGCCATCAAATCATCGGTGTTTGTTAAATAAAGTTTGTCAAAGAAGGAAAGTTTGTATACTTTCAATGATAAGAGCTGATTGAGATGTTCAAAATGATACTTAATCAATGATCAAGTTTGCTCTAGAATGTTGTTCGAGAAGACTTGTGGAAACCCTTGGAATTGGTTAAAGCTAAACATGGAATTACAAGGCCAGATGATGAATATGATGAGGAGTGTTATGGGGTGATATGAAGGTAATGTTTGAACCTGACATAAAAAGTGAAGTATGGAGAAATCTACAGGGATACAAAGTGACTATTTGGAAGTTGTTTGATACATGTGGAGTGCACTTTGTAAGGTTTAAAAATCTACATATCTTTATGTTGGTTGAGAAAAGATATCCCCTTACACCAATAACAATCTCAAACATGCTGAACAAAAAGCTTCAAGCTGATCATTGGAATGAGATGTGCTATCAACTACTCAAGCTCATGACAAAGCAGGAAAAGGGTCAATGAAGTGTTTGAATACATCCTCCTGATAGTGATGAAGACTTTTAATGAAGAAACTTGAAGATTCAGAAGATGAACATCAAGTTTAGGGGAGGATTGTTGGGATTAAAAGACTTCAAGATGATTCTTAGAGTTACTACTGCTCAAGTATATATTAGTGTTGTCAAGCATAACTTAGTGCTGCTGGTAATACTAATGAAAATTATGCTAAGTAGTTAGTACTAGTAGTGAAAGTTGACTACTGCTAGTTACTATTTTTAGTATATTTAGTACTATTAGATAAAAAAAAAAAAGTTACTACTGCTAATTGAAGTTAGGACTGCTCAGATGCATGATGAATGAAAATATCAAGTTTCGATGACATATGTATTATATAATATAAATATTATCTAAATATTTCAAATTAATTATAGTATAGGGAGTATCCGTTTTGGTTAAGCAAATTGATTAAGGCAAATAATATTTTTATTTCCAGATGTGTGTATCCCGACAAGAGGTGAATTGAAAAACCGCGAAGGTATTTTGTTTGATGCTCGAATATCAAATATTATCAATTTTGGATTCTAAACCTAAAAACGCAAAGGGAAAGCAAATAAAAGGCACGCTAAACTAGAATTAAAGGCACAAATAAATTTAAACGACAATTAAACACGTAACGGGAACTTAACGACTAACGGACAAGCAAAAGTAAAGCATTATAAACTCTAAAAACTTAAAATGCAAATTTAAGAAACCCAAATGTAAAAAGATAATTTTTTTTAAAAGAAATTATATTTTTTTGATTTTTTATTAGTTTTTTATTAATTAAAAACAGATTTAATCTAAATAAAATGTTAAAAATAGCAAACTAATTATTAAAATTCTGGAAAAATTAGGAAAAATACTTTAACCTATTTAGAATTTGTGAAAAATGAAAACTTGAAAATTTGCTAAACGAATAAGCAGAAAATAAGCAAATAAGCTTGAATAAGCTAAACTGGTTTACTGCATATATGTATTAATGTGTAAGAGGTTATGAAAAAAGTCCCAATAGGGCAGCGTAGCGGTAAAGGTGTTGGTGCGTTGAGGGAGAGGTCACAGGTCAAACCCTCTGACCTTTCTTTTTTATAAAATATTTTATTTTTTCTTTTTGAAAAAGTTAAACTTTAAGCTAAAATAAAAAACTTTAATTAAGAGCTTTTTGACAAGTCTGAAAAATAAGCTAGAAAAACTACTTATAAGCTGACAGTTTAGCTTAACAAGTTTAGTGGCTTTTAAGCTAAAACTGTTTTGGCTTTTTGGGCTTAATAAGCTAAAGGAAAAAAGCAAATAAGCAAAAACATACTTAAATCTAATACCTAAATAGCACTAAGTACTAAAAATGAGCTAACAGAATAAGTTAAAATTCATCAAAAGGCAAAAAGACAACAAGCTTAAGACAGACTTAAAAGGACTCATTCACTTCTTTCAAACTAAGTATAAGGCCTTAATAAGCAATACTAATAAGCTAACAAGAGAAAACAGATGAAAACTCATACTCAAAGAGTACAAATTAACTAGAATTAAGCAAAGTTCCTAATGAAATAAGCTAGAAAAAGCTATTTGAAAGTGGGAGTTTAAGCTTAAGACTCCCTAAGTGATTAAGACACAGTTTTGGCTTTTTTTGATTAACAAGAAGCAAAGAAAAGTCAAATAAATCTAAAGCAAATCTTTCTCCTAAACATGAAAAACAGCACATATGATCAAAATAAAGCAAATCAAGGTAAGCCTAAAAAGCACTAAAAAGCTTTAAGATCACAGACATTCAAAACAGTTTTTAAGACTTTTACCAAACTTTTAAGCTAGGATTTTATACTAATAAGCACAAGAAATAAGCTAAAAGGCACAAACAGATCAAGTTTGAGACTCAACCAATATGTAAAAACCAAAATTAAGCTAATTATTCTAGGAATTTAAGCTAGAAAATGACTTATGAAATGACAGACTGCACTACTTCTTTTTTTGGCTTTTTCAAAAGTATTTTGACAACTTTAAGCTAAAAAGCAAGATTCAAAAGCTAACTTAACAACTTAGAAACTTAAAACAGATTAAGACAATGACCTAATAAGCTGATTCAATCTAAACTAAAGCTAATAAAACCACTAAATAAGCCAAAAACTCAAAATGAGAAAGATTGCATACATGACTGTTTTCTTTTTGACTTTTTATGCAACTAGACTATAAAACTCCAAACCAAAACTTAAGACAGATGAACCTTGATGCATATAAACTTTATTAAACTCATAAAAACCACTATTCTAGTAAAATTTTGAAAAGTTTAACAAATAAGCTGTTTTGACAGCTTTAGAACCTTCAAACTTGACTATTTGATAAACAACCCTTAAAACTTCAACAAAACTGAATTTAAGCCTATAAAGGCTTAACACTCAAAACCTTGAACCATGCTATTCAAGGCAACATCAATATTACTAATTTACTAGCACTACACGAAGAATACAAGGTATACATTCATTCCTAGATGCCGTCGTGCAGATAAAGAGGGAAACAAACACCGTCGGAAAAAATCATACAACGCAAACGAAACACGTCGCCGAGAAAATGAGCTGTGAACCAACTTATCGCTAAGCCAACCCGAACGAGGAGCTTGGAGAATCGACGTAAACTCAAAGCGATGCATGATCGCAAACTCGCTTGAACTCACAAAGTGACGAACTTGAATCATAACGGTTTGCTTTATTCTTATTCCATTTAGACTAAACAACTCCTACAACTCACGTACGTATTCTTATTTGGTTCACCGTTTTCACGTGCAAATCTTGCTAGAAACCACAACTCGCCGTAGAAGGAATAATAATGAATTTCGTCATAAATATTTACATCACTCGATGGGAAACAAACCTCGCTTGATATGATAAAGGAATAGAACAAGGTGTGGCTTAGCTAGGCAAGAAACATAGTCGCCAGAAGTACAAAATGAATACCAACAGAAAACATCAACCTTTGATGTTTTGAAACTCTCTTTATCTCTTAATATTATGCACCTTCACCAAATTCTCATGAACCTCTTGTCATTAAGCAAGTATAATACTAATATACAACCACAAGAATCCTAACTATTTTACATCAAAATTCAAGACCCATATTTGAAATCTTCTTGTTCTTGCTTAAGTTCAGCCGAATATAGTGAGAGGAAAAGGAAGTTTGATATGTGTTTAAAAAGTGATAAAATGAATAGTGAAATGGTTGCTTACATAAGGTAGTTTAAAAGGTGTTTTCTATCGAGCATGGTGGAGAAAAAAAGAAGTAAGTTATGTGCTTTGTTTGTGTGAATATATATCATGTAAACCTTCTCTTTTATGGTACTAACTAAACTTGAAATGTTTTGTTCTTGGTAGCTATAGATCAGCCGTGTATATGGGAGAAAAGATAAAGAATTGTGTGTTTTAAATTATGAATGAAAAAGTGACAACACATTAGTAAAAGTAGGATTATCTTGTACCTACTATGTACTATGAAGTATTATAAATTATCATATAAAAAGTATGCTATTGAGTGGTATAGACATAGGTGCAAGACTAAGACAAACTTTGAGCCTTGTGCTCAAGTTGGGACGTGAGAGGAGGCAAGGACAAAGTAGGTTTAGATGGAATGACATTTCAAGCATGCTCTTGGTTCTATTCTTGTTGTTATCGTGTTTTATGGAGTGAAAAAGGGAGATGAGACAAGTCTTGTAGTTTATACTTGATGGTTGCAAGCTAAAGTTTATCAAAAGGTTCAAGCTTATAATAAACAATGCAAGTTAGTGGAAGTTTGGATTTTATTTCTTATGTTGCTTAAGGGGATGACTAGAAGGCTTCTAGAAGGAAGATTTATACAAAATTTTGTGTATTGGGTATAAGTGTAGGTATTTGTTGAAGTATAGATAGGTATAAGGGTTTAAATGCATGCAAAAATGCAATTTATTGTGAAACGTAAACATTTTACGTAACCAATAAAAATAAAATATAAAAAGTTATCAATTATTCTCGTAATAATTTTATAACACGTGCTTGATGCAAACTTTTACTTATTTGATGCCCGTTTACGTTGAATGTTGATTTTTAGTTTACGCTATTTAATTAAACGTTGAAAATTAAAAGTGGGCGCGTAAAAGTTTAAAATAATTAGCTGAATATTTATTGACGTAAAAAGGTGTCAAAATGTGAATTGTTACATTTAACAAATCTTACTTTAGCATTACTGGGTTTTCTCTGTCTGGACTTAAACTTAGTCTCATTCTCATTCTCACTGTTAGATATACAGTCTTCAATAAGTGGTTCACTAACAGACTTAGGTTTTGACTCAATAGTCTTAACTTTACTAGTTGCAACTGCAGGCACACTAGTTACTGACTCACTAAAAACATATTCATCCTTATCAGCAAGTACCAAATCAGGTTTAAGGGGCATGAAGTTCCCAGTATAGGGAAGGGGAACAACATGATACCCTTCACCTGTTTTGTACTTATCATTCACCTGACTATCAAACACTTGACTATCAAACCCTTGACTATCATAACCCACACCAGTTTTAAACTTATCACTTACTTGACTATCTAACAGTTTGCTTAGATTCTTAGATGAATTTTCAAACTTTTCTAAGGTAAGTTTTAAATCATCTCTTTCTTTTTCAGCTTTTTCAAATTTCTTTCTAAGCTCTGTTAGTGCATTATCTCTCAACATAATATCAAGTTTTAAAATCTTTATATCCTCTTCAAAAATAGCCTCATTCTTTTTATATACATCTAGTCTAGCCTCTACAGATTCTAAACCTGCTTTATAAGTGTCAAGTTTTAAAATCTTTATGTCCTCTTCAAAAACAGCCTCATTCTTTTTATACACATCTAGTCTAGCCTCTACAGATTCTAGACCTGCTTTATAAGCTCCTACATTTAATTGAGACTTATTAAAATCTTTTGTCAGATTATCATAATGTTCTTTGAGAGTTTCATAAGATTTTAAACATGCTTTAGAACAAGTAGATACCTCAGAATCTGAGCTTGAAGAACTTGAAGAACCTAAAGATGTATATGCCATAAGTGCAAAGTTTGTAGGTCCTTTTACAGCCTGGTCACTCCAGTCATACCCAAGTCCATCTTGAACTACCAAAGCTTTTGTCTTTGTTGTTTCCACTGTCACATTCTTCCTTACAGGTTCTCTGTTTCTGTTCTCCCTTGGAGCCCTGTACTCCCTTGCAAAGTGGCCCCTTTTATGACATTTATAGCATTCCACCTTTGATTTGTTAAACCTTATGGTCTCAGAACCATTGGGACTAATCTTCCTTCTACTCTTATTTAGAAATCTTCTGGCTCTCATGGTCAGCATAACCATCTGCCACTTTAGATCCATCTCTTCTAAGTCACCAGCATCAATCTGTTGTAAGTCCTCATCATTTAATTGTGGACTGTTGGATTGGTTTACAAAGAAAGAATAGATCACAGCATCACTCATACTATTAGTATTGCCAGAGTTAGAACCATAAGCTTAATTAGAACTGCCAGAGTTATTGGAAGACATAAAAGCCACATTTTGTGAATTTTGGTTTGAGCCTGATGACCCTTTATCTTCAGTTTCATAAATCTTTAAATTGTTGTATAGGTCATCCATGCTCAAGGTGTCTAAATTAGGTTTGTTCCTCCAGGTCAAGGTATGAGTCTTCCATTCTGATAAGAGACTTCTTAAAAACTTTAGATTCATATCTTCTTAAGAAATAGTTTCATCCAGAATCTCTAGCTGACTAATAAGCTTTTGAAGCCTATCATAGGTTTGATCAAGTCCTTCTGAGCTTGATCCATTGAAATTCTCATACTGTTCCTTTAGTAGTGTCTTATGAGACTTCTTTGACTCCTTATTACCTCCAAACCTCTTCTTTATGGCTTCCATCAGAGCTTGGCACATTTATAGGTATTAAACTTTAGTTGATGTTCATTTGGATGAGCCATCAACAATATACCTCTTGCCTTTAACTTATTCTTCCTTGCTAACTTCTCCTTTGCAGTTGTAGGAGGATATGTTTGCTTAACACCATCAATAGTTCTCTTTGGTGGAGGTGAGTCTCCATTTACTATTACTTCCCAAAGAGCATAATCTGTCATTAGGAAGTACTGTTCTATCCTGATTTTCCAAAGCTCAAATTTACTTGGATTGAGCACTGGAAGTTTTGCAGCAGAAACCATTGGTGAAGATACTGCCTCCATGTTTTCACAAACAAATAGATCTGTTATGTGTAGTTGTTTCTTCTTATTCAAAGTTTCGCAACAAGCTCTAATGCCACTTGTTGATCTGACTTGAATAGATCTTGCTTAGCTTGTAAAAGACTTAGTTGTATTGAATAAATCCAAGACATCTAGGGTATAAACTTTGATTGAATATATCAAAGACTATGCGGAATCTAGTCTATGATACTAAGAAGAATTCTAATGAAAACAGTAAAAACAAGATTAATAACAATAGATTATTAAACTTTTAGCCTCAATATAAAACTAACACTCTTAATAGTGTTAGGGTTTACAAAACCTTGAAGCTACGAATATCAAAGATGTGTATCTAACATGATGCCCTAGGACCTCCTTTTATACACCAAGGAGTCCTACAAGGCTTACAATACTTTCCTAAGTTATCATGATCTTTTTTATAAGCAAACATAATCTCTTAAACAAATAAGTTATACATATCTTCTTTATAAATAACTAATACTTATCTTCGTAAGTATTCTTATTCTCCAATCAATCTTTATATCTTATCTGATAAGTCATTGATCTCATCTCTGTCAGCATAATCCTTCCAGTAATAGTAATCACTCAACACTTGTAACTGAGCACAAGCAGTATTAATTACTTAGAAATTTACTCTAGCAGTACTAACTTTTATACTAGCAGTAGTAACTACTTGGCATGTTTTCAGTCTTCATCTCTAAGCAGTCTTAACTTCCACTAGCAGTAGTAACTTTATACTAACAGTACTAATATATACTAATAGTAGTAACTAACAGTAGTAACTTTTATACTACCAGTACTAACTACTTAGTATAATTTTCATTAGTATTACTGATCACTTCTGACTACACTCTTTAATATATAGTAAATATATATAAAATATATTTATAAATATATAAAAAGAATGGTAGGAATCAAAAGATCCCAGTTATAATAATCCGGAAGAATGATTCTCGGGTCGTTATCCCCAATGAGGAAAGCAATTGAAAGTCGAGAGTCGTTTTGAGAATCAATGCTTGAATGGGATAAGATTGATATTGGTTATCTAAAACAACGAGAAAATTAAGGTAAAAACTTAAAATTTACTTAAGGGAAAACAATTTTTAGCTAAAAACGTAAAACGGAAACCCTAAACTGTGACTAAAAACCCTAAATTTCCAAAAATAAACCTAAAATGAATTTTTCAATTTTAATTGACTCTAATTGACTAAAAAGTAAGTTTAAAGAAAACTAGAACAAAAACGGAGTTGAATTGAGCTTTAAAAATACGAAAAACGTGAACGGGAATGAATCCCGTTCTTTAAAAATCGAAATTTTGCAATTTTAACCCTACGGAAACAAAATTAATTTTCCTAGAAACTATATGATAAAAGAAAATTTTCTAAAAAATTATATTTTTTGATTATTTTTCTATTTTTTATGAATTTTTAAAGTTTTTAATAAAAATAAATGTTTAAAAATACTAAACTAATTATAAAAATTCTAAAAAAATTATGAAAAATAGTTTGAACAATAAGGAACCTAAGAAAAATAAACTTGGAAACACAACTTATCGAATAAGCTGAAACAGCTTATTATAGTAAAATGCCTAAAATGTATATAAAAGATTAATAATGAAAGATCCTAACAGATGAGCTATTGTAGCATGATGGTTTAGGGTGTGTTGTGTGGGACGTTTGGTTGAGAGGGTTGAGGTCCCAGGTTCGAGCCCTAGCTCACTTGGGACTTCCCCTTTCCCAAATATTTTTAAATGCCATTTTTTACAACTTTTTTAAGGACAGAAAAATAAGCACTTTTTGAAAAGACACTATTTTTATAAACCACAAATAAGCACGAAATAAGCTAGGAAAAATGACAGAATAAGCAAATCCTACTAAACCTATAAAATGCAAACTGTTTGGGCTTTTTAAGAACAAATAAGCTAAGGGAAAAGTTAAATAAGCTAAAACAGATTAAAAGCTATATCTAATAAGCACATAAGAACTAAAATAAGCACAATTGATAAGCTAGAATGACAGAAAAGCTAAAAAACTTAAAAACACTTAAAATTTTACACTAGAAAGCAAATAAGCTCAAATAAGCAAATGACAAAACCAAATAAGCTAAAATGGACTTATACTAACCTAATAAGCTAAATTAAACCTAAATAAGCCATAAAAATAAGCAGATAAGCTAAAATAAAGGAATAAGCACTTATGGTGTAAACTGTTAACTAAACAGCCCCTTAAGGCACCTTTGAGCTTATTTATTTTTAAATAAGCTAAAGGATCCTTATGGACTTTTGTCTTATTACCCTAAAAAGTACACCTAAAATACTACTTAAAACAACTTTTTAAAACCATTTTAAAATTCAGGAGCTTAATGAAAAGGCTTGTTGAAAACAGCTTATATACTAAGAACACTTAGTTACTTTTGGTTTTGAAATGGAAAAGACAAAAAGCTTATTTTAAGGCTAAAAACAGATATGCTAATTGATATGTGTGAATACCACATATCTCGTTTTATACTAAAAGGCCCTAAATGACCCAAAACAGACTAAAAATGGCAAAGATATGCCTTGTTTTTGTATTTTGTGTGTGCAGGTACGGATAAGACAAAAATCACAAGAAAACCATCAAAAACGGGCAAACACGGACACGAGAATGGTTAAGAACGCACAAAAGCCAGAAAAAAATGGTCAAGCAAAAGTCAAAGTGGTCAAAACAGTCAAGAAAGTCAAACCTCAGTAACTATTGGTCAAAAAGTCAACCTAAAATGTTCCAAAATCACAGGCCCATTTAAGTTTTCAATGTTACAATAATGGTACCCTAAGGCTTATGGGCCTAATCTTATAAAAAAACCTACCAAATCATAAGACCAAAAACAAAAGCCCCAAAACACTAATCCATAACCTTTTATTAAACCACAGGGGCCATTCCTGCCAAAAATGAAAATCATTTTATACTTGAACTTGATATTAACAAAGACAAGGACTAGTCTTGCAATTACCTCAATCTCACATCACCCTTTTCAGTTAAATATAAGAGTGCTGGAAAATTTGTTTTACTGTTACCGTGCTATCCCATTTAACCCTCAGGATAAATGATGGGGCAAATCATAATTAAGGGATAATTTAGACAATTCAGGGGAAGAAGAACACGTGTGCAGGGTCATCACATCATCAAACAATCTCATTGGTCCAAACCCACATGGGGTATGCCACGTTGGAAGACTAAAAGCACACAAAGGATGGATTTTTACACTTCAAATACTCTCAAAAGAAGCACACAAGGTGTCTCACAACGGATTGCCAAGCTGGCAATCCGTGTGAGTTTGATATGATCCAAGGGTGGAGAATTGTGATCCAATCATTGAGATGATCAAAGGGCCAAGAATTGAAGGAATGAGTAACAAACATTGGGGCTAGAACATTCTTTGGCAGGCTATATAAAGCACTCACCTCTCACACACACGAAGGAAAGTTTTTTAGTTTTTTTAGAATTTTAGCTTAATTTTCTAGCTTATGTAATTTACCTTTAAAGCTTTTTGTAATTTTCCTTTCAAGTTATGTAATTAAGTTTTATATTAATGAAATTCAGTTTTAATCTTAAATAATCTGTCTAAAGCTCTTTTGTTTTCTTTCATAAGCTCTCACTTCTCTTTAAATGATAAGCTAATGTTCATAAGCTACTCAATAAGCTCTCTTAGTCTCTAAGCTAAGATAGAGCTTAATTCAGTCTTAATATCTCCTTAAATCCTAAAAATAGCTTAAAACCTTAACTACTTTAGACTTAAAAGCTTTTGGAAGGTGAGCCAATCATGGAAGGGCTCACATGGACTTTACTAGCTTATCCAATAGGATAAGCTAGAGCTTGTAGATGCTCATTTGAGTTTAAGCTTCTGTTTAGCTGAAGCATCTTGTAAGTTCTTAAATTTCCTTGTCATTTAAATTCTAGCTTAATATTTACTTAATTGCTTAATTAGCTTTGCTTAAACTGCTTATTTAGTTGCTTGATTTAGCTATTTTGTGTTTCATTTTGCTTATTGATTATGTCCTTTCATCTGCTTTTAGTTTTTGTAGCTTAGATAATAGCTTACTATATAATCTGTCATAACAATCATAAAAACTAAAAAATAGCATTAGTTGTAGATCTTTGAATTTAGCTTAATTAATTGTGGATTTAGATTTGTTAAGCTTGTTTTAAGCTAATTAATATCTAGAAATAAGGATTAGCTATTTAGACTATCATTTCATAAACTTAAGTGAAAACTGTTATAATTAAGGGAGTGTTTGGTTTAGTAGAGTTTGACTTCTTAAAGTCAAAAACTTATTGTGAATATTTCATTTGAGATAGTTCAATATTCACTTCAAACTAATAGTTAATTGTTTTCATAAGTTAGTTTTCAATTTTTATAAGTGTGAGCTTATTTTTACTTGGTTGTGCACCAAGGGTCTATTCTCCTTTTTATAGCTTTGTGAAATATTTTATCTAGCCTTTTAGTTTTTGTTTGTGCATGCATTGTGTTTAGATTACAACCATTTAGTGTGTCTTGTGCGGAGAATAGCACATGGTATCCTGCATTGGGGTTTTTGGCCCTTGGGCATTTGTACTAGCAGTAGTAACCATAGTTAATACTGCTGTCCTTTTTAGCCTAATTTTAACAAATTGTTTGTAGCAATCATTAGCTTAAACTCAAATAGCCCCCCCATATGGTTAAATATAGATTAGCATAGATTTAGATTTACTTTTCAATTTTCTAGCAAATTCTTAGGATAATCTAGTTTAAAAAGGTCATAAAAGTATCTTAAAAACAGAAGTAATTAAGTTTAGCCTTTAAGTTTTAGATTTTAAGTTGTAGCATCTGATTTTCTTATTTAAATTTATATCTTATAGTTTGATTTCTTAGTTTTCATAAAGCTTAACCTTTGAAATAGCTTAATAAGCTTTCTAGCTTAAAGTGTTCTTTGAGCTTTTTGAGTTTGTTCATGAGTTAGCTGTTTTAATCCTTAAATTCAGTTGGCATTTAGTGTTTCTTAGTTATCTAGCTTGTTAGAATAAGCTTCCTTACATCTTAAGGATCCTAAATCAGTTTTTGCTTTTACATTTGAGCTTATATTGAAGATTGTGCAAGCTTTTTAGTGTAGTTAAGCAAAAGTGAGCTCAAAATCATTTTCTGTAAAAAGTAATTTCAAAAGCTCTTAGAAGAGCTTAATTTTGGTTTTTAGCTTAAGTCGTTTTTATTAAAAGTGCTTAAAAAGTGTTGTCTTTCAGTTTTATCATTTGGTTTTGAAAAATATAATATAAATGGCAATTAGGGTGTTAGCCATCTCGAACCACGTCCTCCACTCTCACAACATATATTTTTAACACTGGTGCTACAATAGCTTCATCCGTGGAGCATTGTACACTTTAATCCTTTGTCCTTTCTTGCGGGCATTTCACCATATGCATTTTCCCCCCCCCCCATAGCTGTTCCAGTTGATTTAGGGCTTATGTGTTTAGCTTTTTTGTAGTTATTATTTTTCTTAAGTTTTTGTTAGATTTAGGGATTTTCCCTGAGATTTTGTCGGAATTTTTCACATTTAGTAGATTATTTTTAATTAATTTTTCTTAGGATTTAATTTTCGAAGAGTCATAAAAAATAGAAAAAAGTTTTATAAAAATTCAAAAAAATAGTTTTTAGTATTAGAATAAATATTTTTAGGTTTACATTCAGAAAAATCATTTTTAACACTTTTAGATTATAATTTTCATTTTTAAGCCTTTATTTTAAATTTTAAAAATAGGATTTTTTATTTTTAAAATTAGCATAAAAATTGTTTTATGTGTTTTTATGTTATTTTCGTTTTTTATAAGTTTATATAAGTCATTTTCTTAATTTTATGGACTGATTTTTTCTATTTATTAGGTAATTTTATTTGATTTTAATAGTTTTTTATCTTTAATTATAATATAAAATTTTTTTTCAAAAAGATTCAAAATACTGGTTGTCCTTTTCTTAAAATTTTCTTTTGTCCTAATTTAGGTTTAGGAAATTTAGTTTGCATTTTTAGGAGTTTAATTTTAGTTTATTGCTTATTTGTCGCGTTTTATTTGCTCCCTCGATTAGTTTAAGTATTTAATTATTTTAATTGTTCTTTTAAATTGTTGCTTTTATTTTAGTCGTTATAGATATCAAAAATATCTTTTCTTTCATTCAAATCATAATCAATGCTAAAGGGCAAGGTTTTAATTTCACAAGTCGTTGGGATACGACCCGGGTGATCATTCTTCCTCGGTTAAATATACGTTTATATTTTATATATATCTTTTAGTGTGAGCTTTTCTTATGGAGAACTTTAGGAAAAGTTCTTAATGCTCTTTTGGAATATTACTATTATTTTATAGTATTATAAAAACTACTTCACTAATGAACTTATTTTTGAAAACTAATTTGAAATAGATTAACCACTACCCTAGATCTACTTGTATGCCAAATTTCAAAACCTAAGATTAACTTTTACCCTCTGAAAATTTGTGTTGAAAATGGCTGTTTGTCAGCTTATGATGCTGATGGTCAGATGACATGTAAATGTCAAAAGTAAAAACCTATAAATGCAGATCTTATGAACTAAAATTTAACACTTATAATAACTCTAAACTAAAGCTAATAAGGGCTGTGACAATGACTTGAATGATAAAAGCTTAAATTGCAAATGATATACAATGATAGTTGTGACTTTTATCAACTAACATTTGAGAAACTAGACTAGCTCTTCCTCCTTTTTTTTATTCATAACTTTATAAATACTTACACATACAACTTTAATTCAGTGGATTTTTAAAACTGATATCAAAGACCAAATGGCCACTAGCAGTACTAACTTGTGGTTAGTACTGCTATGCCAAACACCCCCTTATTTTTATCAAAATTCATTTGAGCTTATGAAATAGAGATCTAGTGAACAAGTATCAAATACCAGATGTTGATGAGCTTATTAACAATCTAATGAGCAGATTTTAGCAACTGAATAAGCAGAACTAACATTTAATAAGCTAATGCTAATTTTTTTAGATTTTTAATGATTTAAGAAGCAAAATTATGAAAACTATGATCTAGACTATTGAAGCTAAAAACAGATAATCAAACTTAACTAATAAGACATAATAAGCAATTATAAGCACAAATAAGCAAGTAAATAAGCAGATTAAGCAGATTTAAACTATGAAATTAAGGACAGAAAAGATAAATGAGAACTTACAAATGCCTTAGCTAAACAAAGGCTTAATTTGCTCAAAGAGCTATCAACAAGCTCTAGCTTATCACAAGGATAAGCTAGTAAAGTCCAATAAGCTCTTCCAGAGTAAGCTTATCATCCAAGCAACCAAAATCCTTATTAAGCATAGGTATTAAGCTGATTTTGATTGTTTAAGTAGATTAATGATTAACTTGAGCTCAATCTAAGCTTAGAGACTTAGAGAGCTGAGATGAGCTTATTAGAGCTTATGTAACAGTATGAGAGCTTATAGAAAAGTGGATAAGAACTTTTAGAAATTTAAGAGTAAAACAAGCAAAAACAGATTTAATAAGGTAAACTACTATTTCATTGATTTAAAATAGATTACAATACTTGAAATTGAAAATACAAGAGCTTAATAAGAAATTACATTTAATTGAAAAGTTACATAAGCTAATTAAAAACTTAAAAAATTGCAGAAAAGAAGATCTATCTTGTGTGTGGGGAGTGAGCTTGTATTTATAGTAGCCATGAGAAGCTTCTAGCCCTTGAGTCTGTTACACGCTCCTTCTAATCTGAACCTTCCAAACATTGCGAATCATTGGATCCTCAATTATCACCGTTGGATCATTTGATGAGCACACGGATTGCCAGCGTGGCATTCCGTATGTCAGGCCCTTTGTGCTTCTTTTGGCTAGGATTTAGTGTAAAAATCCTTGTCCTTGTGTGTTTCTTTCATATATCCGCGTGTCCCTTCTTGTGGTGTCTTGTCCAATGAGAGGCTTTTGTGACATCTAACTCTGCCATATCGTACCTAGACACTCGAATCATAGAGCTACATCATCAATTTGATTTTACCCTTTGAGTCGGGTTAATCGTCGAGAATGACGATGAACAGTAAATTTTCCCTTGGCGCCTTTTTTAACTGAATAAGAGGGTTTGACTCGGGTGATGTGGGCTTTAACCATAGGTTGGGGTATATTTATTTTGGATATGGGCCTGTGTAATGTAATGGGTTCATATAAGAGGGAATTAATGACCGTTATCTTTTTATAATAAGAGATAACGGTTGTTAGGGTTTGGGGTTATATTTGCAATTAGGATTTAACATTAAGTACTGATTTGGTATTTTTGAGAATTTTGTCCTTTGTGTAGAAACTTCGGGCTCTTTTGTACTCTTTCCGTTCTCGTGTCCGTGTTTGTCCGGTTTTGACTATTTTCTTATGATTTTTGCAATATCTGTATCTACACATACACAAACAACAAAATACACAAATACAAGTATATTTTTGCTCATTTTAATCATTTAAGGGCCATTTTGGATATAATAAGGATATGTGATTTCTCACATATCAAAATTCTCCAAACTAAGCAATTATGTGTCCTCAAGCAATACTATATGCTCTAAAACCAAATACCTCGAAACTTCCCCAAACTAAATCTTTGAAAAGTAGCAAAGACTTTCGTGGAGAGAGTTAAGAAATCACAATCTTTAAAACACCCCATTTTCCTATTTTTCAAAACTTTTTTCCATTTTTTTAGAGTAATTAACTAGAATATTCCGATTTTCGTTATTTCCATAATTGTTAGGGATCATAGAACAAGATGCATTTCAATCCGAGAATGCCATAAATAGGATAAATTCATCGTCCCCGACTTTTCACTTATCCAAACCAAGCATAAAACAAAATCATAGCTAAATATCAGTTAAGATGCTAACACTACTCATATTTGCAAATTGTGAACTTTTCTCTCCCGACAATTATTATATCTTAAGTGAGTGTGCTATATTGAATTACAACCATGCATCAACGTTTTGCAAAATACCATGCTTTACGTTCCACCCAAGAATAATGAGTTTGAAGGCGAGATCATCCCATGTAGCGACTTTCGTCTTGGCACATCCCAACCTTGCGGCTAAGTGACCAGGCTTTTGACACCCCACAGAGACTAGTATCGGGACTCACGGACCTTAGGTTTCAAAAACTCTCAGGTTTCCCGAATATACATAGCTTAAAGACTTAAAATAGAATAGTCAAAGTTCAAAAGCATATTTGAATTTAACAAAAAGAAATCAGTTTATTAATTCACACTTAAATTTTAAACATTTATGCAATTATAACCCTCGACCTTTTAGAAGGCTGCAACATCGGTTGTGAGCCGGCAAGATGCAACAAACTTTTATCAGTCTCGGATTTTTACTCTTACTATGGGCTTTCTTTAGAAGACTACCACATCGGTTGTGAGCCGGCAAGAGGTAGTAAACTTTTATCAACCCACAGCTTTTATTTAATTATATTTTCTATCATTTAATATATATATATAATAATATAGTATATATGAGTTTTTATATATAAAATATATATATATATTTAATATTACTTTATATAGAGAAAACTTCTTTTTGAAAAATTCAAGTATAAATTTGAACTAAGACTAAATTTTTTGCTATATTCTACATAAAAATTTGTTGATTTAAGTTTAATTTCCAAAAATAGCACGTATATTAATCCGGTTAGGAGCTTATGGGAGAAAAAGCCACAAATTACATACATGAGCTCTTAAGATTTCCAAATAATCCTTGCTTAGCATCCTACTCATACTTAACTCTATCATTTTTCGTTCTTCGCGAATTTCCACGAATGCTTAGCCTAAAAGTTAAGGAACAAGCTAGAGCTCAACACGCTCGATCGGGTCAAAATTTATTCTTATTCTACCCAGCAGGAAAGTCAAAATTGTGACAAAATTTTAAATTTTTGTGGAAAAACGGGGTACGTGAGAACAACGGCTGCAGGCATAATCAAATCGATAGATCCCCCCATACTAGAGTTAAACATTGTCCTCAATGTTTTAAGAAGGGTCTCTACGTAAATCCTAAGCCGTTTATTAAGTATGCTTAAAGATAAATGTTAGTCGATAAGATTAGGATATTAGATTTCCCCAAACTAATGGCAAGCAAAAGCTAGGAAGCTCGAGTGGACCGGGACAAAACACCGAACACGAGAGTCTTCAGAAAATTTTGGGTAAATTCTACAAAAAATCACAAGCACAAACAACAAGAAACGGAAGAGTACAAACTTCCTCACATCACAATAGACATAATAAAGAAAATAATAAAATGATAAGCATGGGGTGCCTCCCACGAAGCGCTTGTTTAGGGTCACTAAGCTTGACCCAATCCCCGTATTTAGTTGTCGTTGGGGAAGGTTTGGAGATCCGAGACAACCAATTGTGGTACGTCCTCTCCAAAGTAGTGCTTAATTCGATGACCGTTCACCTTGAAATTTAGCCTGGAGTTTTGGGATAACTCAACGGTGCTATATGGAAAGACTTGGGAAATGGTGAATGGTCTGGACCAACAAGTTTTAAGCTTTCCGGAGAATATCTTAAGACGAGAGTTGAAGAGTAAAACTCGATCACCAACATTGAAAATGCGGGTTTTGATCTTTGAGTCGTGAAGCTTCTTCGTTCTCTCTTTATATATCAAAGAATTCTCATAATCTTGATCACGAAGCTCATTAAGTTCATTAAGTTGAAGCTTCCGGTGATCACCCGCGGTTTTAAGATCGAAGTTAGCATGTTTCAAAGCCCAATATGCTTTATGCTCTAACTAAATAGGTAAATGGCAAGACTTTCTGTACACTAACTTGTAAGGCGTACAACCAATTGGTGTCTTAAAAGCAGTACGAAATGCCTATAAAGCGTCATCTAGTTTGTCGGACCACGAGGCACGGTTTTCTCCAACCGTCCTTTCTAGAATACGTTTCAAACCTCGATTGGACACCTCTACTTGACCACTTGTTTGAGGGTGATAAGCGATAGCTAGACGACGTGTGACCTCATACATAGACATTACTTTAGCAAACTGATCATTACAAAACTTGGTCATTAGCTTTTTCACGTCGCTTTTCATCGTTACGTCTCGAAGGATATGGAATTGACGGTTTTGGGTTAGGCATCGGAGCACTAACGGGAATTACAACAGGGTCAGAATTTGGTACTTGGGATTGAACTTAAACAACCAGAGGTTGGACGTCTTTGGTACTTCCGTTATTAGTATGAAGCACCGTGTCCTTTGTCACCTCGGTTTCTCGTTCCACTAATTTAGGAGGAGATGAAGTAGTTAGAATCGTGGGTCCTTGATAAGCAATACCACTTCGGGTGGTAATACCTTTTAAATCTACCTTCGGGTTAGTAATGGTGTTACTAGGGAGTGTCCCTGAACCTGAAGTAGAAGCGGTATTGGAATTCACAAACTTGGAAAGCATGTCCGTTAAATTAGTCATTTGATTTTGCAAGTTTTGGTTCTGATTCTGCATATTTCTCATCACTGCATCATTAGCTTTGACGTAATTTTGAAAATCATCCTTCGACACACCGGTGCTGGAGCTTGGTAAGGTTGAGATTGGTGAACCGGGGGTTGATTAATTGGAGGTCGATAAATTTGGCCTTGGTTGTAAGTATTTCCTCGATTTTGGTTGTAACGGTTTTGGATATTTCCTTGGTTTTGTTGATTATTTTGAACGGGAGGAAAACCGGGAGGTCGAATTTGATTAGCAATCGAGGCTCGATAACCGGAATTTCCTTGATTGAAATTAGCTGCTGCTGCTTGGGTAACAAATTCTTGAATATTGTCACGATAAACGTTGCCATAGGTGGTGGGACAATTTTGGTAAGAATGAGTACCACCACAAGTAACACAACTTTCCTCAACCGCTTTGACGTGAGTGAGAGCTTGGGTTTGGTTTTTCTTTTCGAGAAGTAAAGCTTTCACCATATCTTTAAGTTCAGCAACATCGGGAGAAATACCGGGGGTAGAAGAGCTCGAACTCACTTTTGCAACAACCAGTTTGTTACGTGAATTACGAACCTTGGATTTGCTTTCAATGATTCTTAGGCAATCACGAGGCATTTTATCCAAAAAGTTACCACCCGCGGCGGAATTCAATGAATCTTGATCATTAAAGTTCAAAGCATTATAGAAAGTATCGAGTTGATGCAACTTTGAAAATCCATGATGTAGACATGCTCGAAGAAGATCATTGAATCAGTCCCATGCCTCGTAGAAAGTTTCATCAAATCTTTGTTTAAATCTCGTGATTTCATTTCGAAGATTTGTTGTTTTGGAAGGAGGGAAAAATTTGTTGATGAATTTCGAAACAAGATCATCCCATGTGAGAATCGATCGAGGGGGTTCTTTTTCAAGCCAAATCCAGGCTGCACCCTCTAGAGAAAATGGGAAATGCATAAGCTTTACCGACGTACTCAGGACGTTCAGGAACTTCATCGTAGAAGTGATCTTGTTGAAATAACGGATGTGAGCATGAGGGTCTTCATTGTCATGTCTAAAGAATTGTTTATTTTGAACGAGGGTAAGCAAACCGTGCTTAAGCTCAAAGTTGTCCGTGGTGATTTCGGGCACAACGATGGCATCCTCGTAACCCACAGTGGGTGCTTCGAGTAATTGAGCCATAGTACGATTATCATCCATTGTAACTACATGAATAGGTTCATAAAGATTGAATGGTTCAACAAAAGTCGGATTGACTTGTTGTTGACGGTTAGAATTATGAGACTGAGAACGAGTGCGCATGCACTAAAATGTAAAGAGAAAATTTATACTAATTTTTTTTTTTTAACAATGAATTTTAAATACGGACAATGAGATGAGACACTTAAACCTAATAATCAACTTGCTTCTCGATAACTCTTCAAAAGAAAAACGCACAAAGGAGTTTGTTTAACTTTCGAAGGTGAGCTATACATTGCAAGAGACACAAAAGGTAAGTTTTTGATCTTTGGTTCGGGAACTTATTGATGGATAATACTTCAATTGAAAGTATTATTCGTTGGTGTTCTTTTACCAACTTGGTGAAATTATTATTTTTTTCTTTTTATGGATAATGTTTTTATGTTTTTGGTTTTTCTTTTTTTTAGATTTTTGGTTTTATATTTTAATTATACTAATAAAGGAAAATGAAAAATATGTTTGTATATATTTTTTAATATGAAAATAAACAAAATAACTTCTCTTGGAAGGATCTTCAAACAAAAAAAATTTCAGACGGCTTCAACAATCGTAGACAATCCTCCCCGGCAGCGGCGCCAAAAACTTGATCACTTCTGACTACACTCTTTAATATATAGTAAATATATATAAAATATATTTATAAATATATAAAAAGAAAGGTAGGAATCAAAAGATCTCAGTTATAATAATCCGGAAGAATGATTCCCGGGTCGTTATCCCGATGAGGAAAGCAATTGAAAGTCGAGAGTCGTTTTGAGAATTGATGCTTGAATGGGATAAGATTGATATTGGTTATCTAAAACTACGAGAAAATTAAGGCAAAAACTTAAACTTTACTTAAGGGAAAACAAATTTTAGCTAAAAACGTAAAACGGATGCCCTAAACTGTGACTAAAAACCCTAAATTTCCAAAAATAAACCTAAAATGAATCTTTCACTTTTAATTGACTCTAATTGACTAAAAAGTAAGTTTAAAGAAAACTATAACAAAAACGGAGTTGAATTGAGCTTTAAAATACGAAAAACGTGAACGAGAATGAATCCCGTTCTTTAAAAATCAAAATTTTGCAATTTTAACCCTTCGGAAAAAAAATTAATTTTCCTAGAAACTATATGATAAAATAAATATTTCTAAAAAAAATTATATTTTTTTGATTATTTTTCTATTTTTTTTATGAATTTTTAAAGTTTTTAATAAAAATAAATGTTTAAAAATACTAAACTAATTATAAAAATTCTGAAAAAATAAGGAACCTAAGAAAAATAAGCTTGGAAACACAGCTTATCGAATAAGCTGTGAAATAAGCTGAAACAGCTTATTTTACTAAAATGCCTAAAATGTATATAAAAGATTAATAATGAAAGATCCTAACAGATGAGCTATTATAGCATGATGGTTTAGGGTGTGTTGTGTGGGACGTTTGGTTGAGAGGGTTGAGGTCCCAGGTTCGAGCCCTAGCTCACTTGATACTTCCCCTTTCCCAAATGTTTTTAAATGCCATTTTTTTACAACTTTTTTAAGGACAGAAAAATAAGTATGGTATGTGTTTAATTACACATACCTTGTACCTTTAAAAACAAGCTAAAATAACAAAAAACGGACTTAAAATGCCAAAAATATGCTTGTTTTGCTAATTATGTTGTGCAGGAACGGATATCTAAGAAAAGGACGAAAAACGAAGCCAAAACGACAAAACCGGACACAGAATGGAAAAGCATGATAAAGACAAAGTCAAGACAAAGCCCAAGTCTGAAAAAGTCAACCAAAGTCAACCCCGACAAATCCAAAAGTCAAACCTGAAACCATAAATGAAGAAAAATAAGTTTAGGGACCAAAATTGCCAAATCCCTAACTTATTTGATGAAGAAAATGAAAGACAAGGGTTAATTCTGCCATTTTCCCAAAGTATAAACCACAAGGACCCAATCTGCCAAAGGCAAATTGTTGTACATCCAAAGGACTACACTTGCAACACACTATATAACTTTCAGGGGTGTTTCTTGCCAACTGGCCAAACCATTTTACACACAAGGAAGAAAATTACAATAACAACTATAACCATGGAGGACCATTTGTGACAAACCCACACCCTATTTTTAAACTACTGTACATCTCCCACCGACAATTCCCGCCAACATCACAACCCCACCTCTGTCACCTCCCCCCTCCTTGAATACTGTTCAAAACCGTCCAAAACCATCACCACCAGCAAACCCCACCCCCACATGGGCACTCGTCCACCTTGGCAATCCCTTATGATACTATTGGTCAAGAATTTTCAAGGGTTGAGATCTCTTTGAGTGGGCAATACTCAAGACCAAGGGCCAGGATTGGTTTTGTGTTTATACACACACAACAAACACACAAGACTCATTTTTACTCAGCAAAATAGCACATTCAGAAGAAGACAAAGGAAAAGAGGAGAGACCCTAGCTAGTTTTTCTATAAAAGCTTTTGTAAGCCCTTGAGGCAAAGGGTGAGAATTTTTAGAGAGTAGTTTTTAGAGTTCAGTTTAAGTTTTTAAGTAGTCCAACTTTTATGTACTTGTAATCTTTTTAATGAAAATTCAGATTGAAGTTTCAAATTGTGGTCCAAATTTTTGTTTCTTTTAAGCTCACTTTTAAGCTCTCATATAAGTTGTCATATAAACTGTTACATTTTTGTACAAGAATTAAGAAAAGGAAACCAAAAAAAGAAAGAAAAAGGTGTGCTGATTCAAGCTTATGGATGAATGAGCAAACATGGAAGGCTCATTGGGCTTCTTAGTATAGTTTATTTGTAAGCTTGGGTAGGATTAGAGCTTATTTAGGATCATTTACTCCTGTTTTGAGCAAGGATCAAAGGTACACGATTTTTAATGATTTAAGAAGCAAAATTATGAAAACTATGATCTTGACTATTAAAGCTAAAAATAGATAATCAAACTTTACTAATAAGACATAATAAGCAATTATAAGCACAAATAAGCAAGTGAATAAGCAGATTAAGCAGATTTAAACTATGAAATTATGGATAGAAAAGATAAATGAGAACTTACTAATGCCTTAGCTAAACAAAGGCTTAATTTGCTCAAAGAGCTGTCAACAAGCTCTAGCTTATCACAAGGATAAGCTAGTAAAGTCCAATAAGCTCTTCCAGAGTAAGCTTATCATCCAAGCAACCAAAATCCTTATTAAGCATAGGTATTAAGCTGATTTTGATTGTTTAAGTAGATTAATGATTAACTTGAGCTCAATCTAAGCTTAGAGACTTAGAGAGCTGAGATGAGCTTATTAGAGCTTATGTAACAGTATGAGAGCTTATAGAAAAGTGGATAAGAACTTTTAGAAATTTAAGAGTAAAACAAGCAAAAACAGATTTAATAAGGTAACTACTATTTCATTGATTTAAAACAGATTTACAAAACTTGAAATTGAAAATACAAGAGCTTAATAAGAAATTACATTTAAATGAAAAGTTACATAAGCTAATTAAAAAACTAAAAAAATGCAGAAAAGAAGATCCTCTTGTGTGTGAGGAGTGAGCTTGTATTTATAGTAGTCATGAGAAGCTTCTAGCCCTTGAGTCTGTTACACGCTCCTTTTAATCTGAACCTTCCAAACATTGCCAATCATTGGATCCTCAATTATCACCGTTGGATCATTTGATGAGCACACGGATTGCCAGCGTGGCATTCCGTGTGTCAGACCCTTTGTGCTTCTTTTGGCTAGGATTTAGTGTAAAAATCCTTGTCCTTGTGTGTTTCTTTCATATATCCGCGTGTCCCTTCTTGTGGTGTCTTGGCCAATGAGAGGCTTTTGTGACATCTAACTCTGCCACATCGTACCTTGGTACTCGAATCATAGAGCCACATCATCAATTTTAATTAACCCTTTGATTTCGAGCTAGGTAAATTTGGGGAAGATGAATGAATAGTAAAAACGACTTCCCGCGCCTTTTTCTTTCTTTTTATATCTTTGTTTGACCCAGGTGTGAGGGTTGACTTTGGGCCCGGGATTTATAAAAATGGAATTGGGCCGGGTGATGAGGTTTGGGCTTGGTTATTGAGATAACGACCGCTATCTCTTATAATATAAAGAGATAACGGTGTTAGGGCTTTAAAGGTTATTTTTGAATTAAGGGTTAACTATAAGGGACTGTTTTGGGTATTTGGGGTTTTGACGTCACATGTTTGATCAGGGTTGACCAAGAGTTAACTATGTTGACCATTGATAGCAATCATCCGGCTCTTTTGCACTCTTTTCGTTCCCGTGTCCGTGTTTGTCCAGCTTTGACCATTTTCTTGTGATTTTTGCATTATCTGTACCTACGCATTCACAAAAAACAAAATACACAAATACAAGTATATTTTTGCACATTTTTAATCATTTAAGGGCCATTTTGGATATAATAAGGATATATGATTTCTCACATATCAGTGCCCACCGTTGATTATAATTTATCTAGGAGACAACATTGATGAATATCGGAACCTAACTCATCTAGGCTTTATCAACTTATCACCTAATGGTTATCTATATGCTAGTAGTGTACAGTCTGAATTGCTATCCAAGAAAACAGAATGTTATTTGTAATCCTAAGTCACCTCTTAGTCTACCATTCAATTAACCAAGGTAGCAATAGGGGCATAAATTTGTAGTCCTATTAATCCAGAGTTACATAAATAAGTTGTACGTAGTTCTATCCCAGACTCTAGCCTACGCCTAAATAACTATTAAGTTACGGCGCTTCATTTATAATCATAGATCCAGTTGAATGATAGATTAAACACATAATCAAGCGATAAACGGATATGAAATGATAAACATAATCAACATGCAACGAAAAGGTAAACAATCAATATAAACAAATCAAAACATAAAATTAAAATAAACATGGCTAATACATATAAGTATTAGCCTATAGTCATTGTAACAATACATAGTATCATAGACGAATGATTAAAATAAACAAAACGTTATGCTAACCGAACGCTTATAGCAGAGTATAGAGATTACAAGAGTTTTCCTTCTGAATTGAGGCACTTGCATGATCTTCTTTGCTTCTAAAATTGTGTGAGAATCATACTTGGTGG
Source organism: Tanacetum coccineum (assembly GCA_026074375.1). NCBI lineage: Eukaryota > Viridiplantae > Streptophyta > Magnoliopsida > Asterales > Asteraceae > Tanacetum > Tanacetum coccineum. The sequence goes on along the minus strand of BQNB010000038.1, from coordinate 70,734 downwards.
TTAAAAACTTCTAATGCATACTGAAAACCAAATTTTATGTTTTCTATTTATAGGCTCTGAAATCAGGTCAATACGCCGTATTAGAGGGGTCCGATATGGCGTATTGGGATTACTTGGCATGGGCTCCACGATTATTTTAATTTGGAATATTCATAAACTGCCACTGAATACGACATATAGGGTCTTCTGGATACGGCGTATTGGATGGAAATCGTGCTTGTTCACAATGTTGACCAAAGTATCTTATATGACGTGTCTGCTGATATGGATACGACCTATTCTTCAAAGTCAGACAATGGTCTTGAGTTCGTCAAAGTATTAGGATACAACGTATTCTTCTAGAATGGTACGGCGTATTGATGTCAGAATCACTAGACTTCTCGAATCTCTTCGTTTATGCTCCAAAACACGTCCTTATATCCATCTCTCACCAAATACTCAATAATAACTGAGATTCATACAAATAAGCGATTAAGTATCAAATCTTATACAAAAAAATATAAAACGAGCAATATAAATGGGATAAATGATGCTAATAATGTGACGTTATTTGATGTCATCAATGGGGTATTTATACAATTTACGCAATGAGCCCTTAGCTCTTGGCTTTTTCATAGCCTTGTCTCGTGACTGTATTTCAGTCATGAGACCTTTTCCTATCTATTACACATTAATATTTCTCTATTTAATATAAGACTTTTATCTCAATAAGATCGTCACTTTTTATATTCCTAACAATCTCCTCCTAAGAGACGATCATTGAGATCTCTCTTTGATTACACTAATGATCAACACTTTTTATTCCTAATAGTATTTGTAATAACACTTATTTATCTCTTGTGATATAAAATTGTAAGGAAGATGAAGAGCATATAAAATGGTGTTCTTAGTCACTTAAGAGTAATATCTCATGTTATAAAGCAATATAATGTGACATTAGTTTTAGTGTTCTACATATGAGTAATATTACAGGTGATAAAGTGTAACTACAAAGAGTTTCGTGTAATCAATGTTATTTATCACTTGTGATATTATACCGTTATTAGGAATAAAAGTGTTAATCCTCTTTAAGTGAATTCTTATTTTGCTCAAAAGCAATGCTAAATTAATGCAACACTTGTTTGATTTTGAGAATACGCCAAGTTTTTATTTTCATAGTTTGCTTTCTTTTTATTCATTTTGGTATTTGTAAGTGACACTTATTTATGACTTGTGAACACTGTATCAAAGATAAAAAGTATTTAAATTGTCTGTCTTAGTCACTTTAAGTAGTATCTCATGTGATAAAGTAATAGAATGTGAAATTTGTCACTTTAGAGTAATATCTCACGTGATAAAGTAATAGAATGTGAAATTAATTATGGTATTCTACATATGAATAATATCACAGGTGACATGAAAATAAAATGACAAAAAATAGACATCATTCATGTCTGGTTATATTTATTCGGATAACCCAAAAACATCTAAGGCTGCATTATTGTCTACAACAGTTAGCTTGCACTTTTTCTAGTTACTTCCATAATCTTTCTCTTTCTTCGTTCTTCCACAAACTACTTCATCTCTTCCTCGTTTGGGTATTCAGTTACAAACTAGTTTTTCTAGTTTAGCTTTGGATTGATGTGTTTTGTTTATGTGACTGCTTCATATTAAAGTGGTATCAGTTGTAATATTTTAAGTTGATGATAATTTACATTACTTAGTAGTTAAACTTTAATATATGACATGTCTAATATCACTTGTGATATTTCATAAACATAGTTAATGTCTAATATCACTTGTAATATTTCGTAAACAAACAAGTAACACTGTAAGGAAGATGAAGAGTATTTTAATTTTTGTTCTTAGTTACTTAAGATTAATATCTCATATGATAAAACAATCTAATGTGACATTAATTTTGGTATCTACATATGAGTAATATATCATAGGTGATAAAGCAATAGAATGTGATATTAATTATGGTATTCTACATATGAGTAATATCACACGTGATAAAGCAATAAAATGACCAAAAGTAGACATCATTCATGTCTGGTTATATATATTCAAATAACCTAAAAGCATTTAAATTTGTATCATTGTATGCAACAGTTAGCATGCACTTTTTCCATTTACTTCCATAATCCTTCTCTTTCTTTGTTCTTTTCCAAACTGCTTCATTTTTTCTTCGTACGGATGCTCAGCTTCAAACTAGTTTGGCAACTCTGTCATCAGCATATTTGTTCCATCAGTGTTCATCTCATGAAGAATCATTTTTCTAGCTTATGTGTTTGAGTTTCATCATTGATAACGCCATAATTATATATATTTTTGGTGGCGTTATTGTATATATTGTTAGCATTTCTTGTGAACTTTTGATACTTAATAGCATGAAATATATGCATGTTCACTTATAGATTGTTCAAGCTAAGAAGCAAAAGATACAAGTGTTTATGTTGAAAGAAGATCAAGTTAAATAAAAAACAAAAATAAGTCTAAGTCCATGCCTAAGTGCGGCGGTTTTCCCAGATTATGCACTGCACTTCTGCCTAAAAGTCAAAGAAAGTCAATCCCTCATTCGAGCTGAAGTGCGCCGGTTTTCCCCAACTTGTGCAACGTACTTCCCCTACATTTATGAACCTTTGCCGCCAAGAATACCCAAAGTGCGTCGCACTTTTCTAGAATTACACCGCACTTCGCCTCGAAGTCAGCCTATAAATAGAGGCCTCATAACAGCCATTTGGAGAACAACCCACTCACAATTATCTATCATTCCCTACCACTTTGGGGAAGAATTTTTCGTAGGAAGAACATCACGGAAGCAAGGGTATCATCGGGTTGAATAAAAGTAATAGTATAAGTTCGGGTATTGAATCATGGTTACTTGTAACACTTGTGTAATACTTTACTCATTCGAGCTTAGTATGTCTTTCATTTATCCCTAATTAATAGCCATGAGAGGCTAAACCCTCTTATGACTACTTGGGTATGTATATATAATAAAGTAACATTTGGTTTGATATGTTCCCATATTTATTTCATGTTTGTGTTATGAACCGTTGTATCAATAAGTCTTGTTATGCTTGTTTATCACTTTTGATCGTATATGCAACTTGGTATAGGTCGAAAGACCCACTTTGTACTATTTGATTTTGAAAACTTGTCTATGAGTTTTGAATCTTTGGTTGGAGGAACCGCTTAGATAATTTGATAAACATTGAGACTAATTGGTAATGTGCTAATTTGTGAGAACTCGTTTAATTAGAAAACACAAGTCTTAAATCGATTAAGTTAATTTCTGAAAACGCTATTTTGATGAAAACAATTATTTTATGAATTATAACTAAAGAACACAAGTTGTTGAACTAAGATCATTATCCTTGCCATTGCTACTGAATTATTGTTACTATCCAAGTAGTCATATTTCCTTATTATTGATTTTGCTTATTTGCTATTTGCTTGAAAAGTGCTTTATATCCGTTTTGAATTCTAAGTTTAATAGAACATAAACAAGTCCCTGTAAACGACCTGGTCTTACCATAAAAAGTTATACTACATACGTGGGTTATACTTTACCCGTGTGTTTGGTTTAAAAATTAGTAAAACTAGTTATTATAAATTTAAAGCTTTCCTTATGCATCAAAGTTTTTGACGCCGCTGTCGGTGACTTCATTCTGTTCTATAAACACTTTTAACTATTTAAAAAGAATCATAATTACTTTTTCCTTGAAAATCAGCATTCTGCAGACTTTTTGTGGCTTCTGTTGTGAAAAGTACGCCACACATACTTCTAAGTGCGTCGTACTTATTCTCAGAAACACGAAGCCGGCGTACTTTTTCACAAGTACGCCGCATTTTCTTCAATTTGTAACGTTTTTCCTAAAATGTTACCAGAAATGAAAATTGACATGAACCACAAGTAATGCAGAGCGCAGAAACCATAACAAATCACCCACAAACCTTCAAACCTCACTCAAGAATGAAAAACCCTAACTTTCGTTTACGAACCCCGCGTACTTATTCATAAGTACGTCGCACTTTTTCCAACTTCGTGACCTTTTTTTTTCTAAAAACACCCTTCCATCCTTCATATTATATCAAAATTAAGTTTTTACAAAACCCAGAATCGTTTGTAAATCGACATATAAAAATTTAAAATTTTTGAACTAAGTACGTCGCACAATATCTTTTATGCGCCGCACTTTCTTGCTCAGAAAACAAAAGTGATCTCTTTCGATTTTGAGTTTGCTCTCTTATCTACCGTACCCTTCCTAAACACTTGAATTTGGATGCATACGTGTTTTTTCAATACTGAACCTCTTACACCATTATCCGAACCAGGGCCCATCAGCAGCTTTCTTTCCTCACATCATCTACTCCAGGAAAAACCTTGAAAAGCCCATTCCTCATCTGTGAAATTTGTGGCGGAGCACACGAGGCTGATGAATGTGACCAAGTCGAATCACGTGAGCACGCATGTTTATCTGGCGGGGACATTTATGATGACCCTTCTCTCTTAAAGTTCTTTCAAAACAATGATATCTCTCCATGGGGAAATTTGATAAGAAAAAGGGAAGAAGAAGAAGAAGGTCTTGACTGGGTTGTTAGAAGTAAATTCGAGGATGAAGTAGCTAATTTTATGATGGAGAAGAAATATCATTTAAAAGGGCTTGGGGAAATGTTGCATCAACAACGAAACGACATGCACGAGAAATTCTCCCAAATCCTCTCCACCCTCGATGACAAAACAACTAACAAGGAACCCACCCTCGCAATCACAACTAGATCTGGAACCACCACTCGCGACCCTCCATACCCCAACCAACCAAGCTCTGCGCCTATAGTGACCAATGAAACACCTGCTGAAGTGGAGGTACCTACTGAAAAGGAAAACCCAAACACTTCGAACCCATAAACTCCTTCGTCATCCACCCCCACCATCCTCCTAAATTATCCAACATTCCTTTTCCATCTCGACTAAGGAAACAAAAGAAGGATGATGAGTGAGAGAAGTTTTTATCGATCTTTAAGCATAAAAATATCAATCTTCCATTCCTGGAAGCTTTGAATCAAATGCCAAAAGGAGCTAAGGTTCTCAAAGATTTACTTTCTAACAAATCAAAATTAAAGAATGCTTTCTCCTCTGTTACCCTTAATGAAGAATGCTCAGCCGCTATCCAAAAGAACTTACCCCAAAAGAAAGGAGATCCTAGAAGTTTCACATTACCATGTCATATAGGAACTATGCCAGTAAAGAATGCCTTTGCAGATTTAGGAGCAAGCATTAATCTCATGCCACACTCCCTTTTCTTGAAATTAGGCATTTCAAAACTGAAACCTACCAATATGAGTATTCAGCTTGCTGATAGGTCAATTAAGTATCTGATATGTGTATGTGAAAACCTATTAGTTAAGATCGACAAGTTCATTTTCCCAGTCAATTTCATAATCCTAGAAATGGACAAGGATGCATCGGTCCCAATCATCTTGGGACGACTATTCCTTGCCACGACACGCGCAGTCATCGATGTACATGATGGGAAGTTAAGCTTGAGGGTTCGTGAAGAATGAGCCACCTTTAACATAGGAAAATCTATGAAATTTGCCTCATCTCAAGACGATTGTCTATACTTTGCCAATCACACTGACGAGATGGTGCAAGAATAATTGGATGACACCTTAGACCTTGATCGCAATTGGATCGACAACCAAGAGGAGGACGAGGCTGAAGAGGTGCAAGCCATCTCTTTTTACCCAAGAAAGGAACCAATCGAGCCTTTAGAATGGAAAATTCCAAAAAATAGGTTGAAACCCTCGGTAGACAAGCCACTAAAAGTGGAGTTAAAAGCACTACCCGATCATTTGGAATACGCCTTCCTTCAAGGAGATGACAAAATCCCGATGGTTATCTCCTCTTGCCTATCTGCTCTGCAAAAAGGTAAACTCTTAAAGGTCTTAAGATCCCATAAAAAATCCATCGTATAGGGAATCTCGGATATTAAAGGGATAGATCCTTCTTATTTGAACTCCACCAAAAAACTTTATGAAGAAGTATTAAAACCTGTTACAACCACAAAGAAGACTAAATCCAAACTTAAAGGAGGTTGTAAAGAAAGAAGTTATCAAACTTCTAGATGTTGGTATAATTTACCCTATATCTGATAGTCCATGGGTGAGTCCGATACAAGTGGTACCAAAGAATGGTGGTATGATAGTAGTTAGGAACGAAAAGAATGAGCTCATCCCTCAACGCACTATCACATGATGTAGAGTGTGCATTGATTATAGGAAACTAAATGACGCGACAAGAAAATATCATTTTCCTCTTCCATTCATTGATCAAATACTCGAATGACTCGCCGGTCATGACTATTATTGCTTTCTAGACGGATTTTTAGGTTACTTTCAAATTCCAATTGCTCTAAAAGACCAGGAAGAAACAACATTTACTTGTCCATGTGGCAGATTTACGTATCGTAGAATGCCATTTGGATTATGTAATGCGCCTGCAACCTTTCAAAGATGAATGACGGCTATTTTCCATGAACTAATCAAAGACAGTATGGAAGTTTTCATGGATGATTTTTCTGTTTTCGGAAGTTCCTTTGACTTGTGAGGAAACTAACCTAGTTCTTAACTGGGAAAAGTGTCATTTCATAAGGAAGGTATTGTCTTAGGGCATAAGATATCTCGTGCTGGGATTACGGTAAATAGGGCAAAAATTAAAGCTATATCAAAACTTCCTCACCCTGCTAACGTCAATTCAATTTGAAGTTTCTTAGGTCATGCAAGGTTCTATCGTCGTTTCATAAAGGATTTTTCAAAAATTACACGACCTATAACCCAACTACTGATGAAGGATGCCAAGTTTGACTTGTCTAATGAATGTGTTGAGGCCTTCGAGACCCTGAAGAAGGAGCTAACTAAAGCTCCAATTATGGTCAAGCCAGATTGGCCTTTACCTTTTGAGTTGATGTGTGATGCTAGTGATTATGCGGTAGGTGCCGTATTAGGACAAAGGAGTGGAAAGTATTTTCAGCCAATTTACTATGCAAGCAAAACAATGACTGAGGCTCAAGAGAATTATACTACCACTGAGAAAAAACTCCTAGCTGTTGTTTTTGCTTTTGATAAATTTAGGCAATATCTCGTTCTTTTTAAAACAATCGTCTACACCGACCATTCTGCTCTTCGATATCTTTTTTCTAAACAAGATGCAAAGCCTCGTCTCATTCATTGGATACTTCTCTTACAAGAATTCGATATCGAGATCCGAGATAAGAAATGTGCAGAAAATCTAGTTGCTGATCACCTTTCCCATCTTGAAAATCATGAAAGTGAAGAACTCAATGAGGTTGAAATTGATGATAGATTCCCGGATGAGTCTATTATGAAAATGGATTTTGGTTTAGAAGAACCCTGGTTTACTAATTTCGCAAACTATCTCACGGTGAAAGAATTACCAAATTCTATAACCATTCAAGAAAAGAAGAAATTCTTTTCTGATTTGAAATATTACTTTTGGGATGATCCTCATCTCTTTAAGGTATGCACAGATCAGATAATTCATCGATGTGTGTTTGTGCAAGAAGCTAAACAAATCCTTCATCACTATCACCACGGGCCTGCTGGTGGTCATCATGGAGCCAACATAACGGCTAAAAAAGTGTTTGAATGTGGTTCCTATTGGCCCACAGTTTACAAAGATAGTCATGAATTTATAAAGACGTGTGATGCATCTCAATGAACTAGAAACATTTCCACCCGTAACGAAATGCCCTAAAACTCTATACAAGTGTGTGAAGTTTTTGACGTTTGGGGTATTGACTTCATGGGCCCTTTTCCAACATCTTACGGGAATAAGTACATTTTAGTAGCAATCGACTATGTCTCGAAACGGGCTGAAGCTCAAGCTCTACCTACTAATGACGCTAGAGTGGTTGTCAAATTCTTAAAAATACTTTTCTCTCGGTTCGGTATCCCTAAGGCTCTATAAGTGATAGGGGAGGTCACTTCTGCAATCACCAATTAGAAAAGGCGTTACAACGTTATGGGGTGCTCACGGGTTTTCAACTGCATACCATCTGCAAACGATTGGTCAAGTAGAGAATACAAATCGTGCCCTCAAACGGATTTTAGAGAAAACGGTTGGAAGCAACCTAAAAAATTGGTCGAAAAAACTATATGATGCATTATGGGCATTTCAGACTGCTTTTAAAATGCCTATCGGTTCCACACCATTTAGGATGGTTTATGGTAAGGCATGTCATCTACCCGTTGAAATCGAACACAAAGCATTTTGGGCATTGAAACTGTGCAATATGGATCTTTCTGAAGCAGGTGTAGAGAGAAACAATCAACTTAATGAGTTAGAAGAGTTAAGGCTTCAAGCCTATGAGACTTCCAAAACGTATAAAGAGCGTACTAAGAAGTGGCATGATAATCGCCTAAAGGAGAAGAAAGAATTCCAAACGGGTGATCGTGTACTTCTCTTTAACTGAAGATTGAAACTCTTTTCGAGAAAACTCAGGTCTAGATGGTCCGGTCCTTTTATGGTGAAACAAGCATATCCGTATGAAACTATTGAATTATTTAACCGTGATGGAACAAGCTTTAAGGTGAATGGTCATAGGGTGAAACATTATCATGAGGAACCATTAAACCAAAATGAAAAGGAAAGCATCGCCCCGGGTTAAAAGATATTTATTTGAAAGGGGTGAGTCTAGCTAAAAGACTCAATAATAAACAAAAGCGCTTATTGGTAGGCAACACAATCTTTTATTTCTTACATATTAGGTATGTCTTGTATGTTTTGTGTGTCTTGTGTGTTTGTTTCGAGTAATATGATTATATTGTCAAATCTCAGGTTTTATGCAGTATTTGGTACATGAAATAACTTATAAGATTGCGTATAGGAAATTTTTCATCAAAAACAAAAAGTAAATTTTCACAGAGTGTGGAGACGGTGTCACAGATTGTACGCGACGCCGTCAACTCGACCTCTGTGACGACGTCAGGATATTCCTAACGGCGTCATGAGGTCAGCTACTAGAAAATTTGAAATTTTTAAGTATTTTTGAAAATATAACTTGTGTAACATCTAAAATATGTAATTCTTTTGTAAATCTGTAAAAACCTATGATTTTGACATTACTTTCATCCTATCTTTATTGCTTTCATAGAGTCTAAACTTAGTTAATGAGCTTGTATTTATCATTCACCCGTGGATTTTACGCTTGGTGTAGTTGTCTTTGTCTTTGATTTACAAGTTATATTTGATGAGAAGAAGCTTGGAAGTTCTTAGGAAGTTTCAATGGATGACTCTTAGAGGATGATTTAACCAGTTATCGCATGTTTCTTCTCTATTATTGAGCAAACCAGGGGAGTACTAGTTTCTTTTACTTATTTTCTTTTCCTTTTAATTTGTTTTTACGGGTACTTCTATAGAACATTGGGGACAATGTTCAACTTAAGTGTAGAGGGAAAAAATAAGCCTTAGAAACTATTCTTTCATTTGCTATTTGCTTTGTCCTTAAAATGATGAGTAATATATCGAAACATAGCATAAGAGGTGATTTTAATCAAAATTTAAATTTTTTTATAACACATACTGACGAAAACTGAGTATTAATAGCGTCTCATGGATAGGAATTTATATGACTAGCACAAAACCCTTAGAATTTCACCCTAAAAATATGAGGTTCGCCTTTATATCTATAGGAATTCGGGTATCTATTGTTGATACCCAAGATAATTTATACCTTTAGCTTTCTCGAGTTAAGGAATGAACAGTCATATGTGTTTATTTTGTCGTTACAGATGTGCACGTGTGGTCTTTGTCACCTTTTCTGGAGCATTAAGATCGGTATTAAATTATATGAGTGTACCGATAGTATATTAAATTCTAGAACTTGTTTTTGTGAGGTATCCCGAGACCGCATAGTAAGTATTAGGATTTGCTTAATAAGATGCATTAGGATTAACCCATGTTTTAAACCTGTAATTGTTATGATGGTCACACCGATCATATAACTATCCCACACCCTTGCCATGCACTCATCTTTAGTGCAGGATACCCCTAGTATGACCCTTCAAACCTATCCTTTTTCACGGTTCTCGTAATTTTTGGTGGATTCCGGATTATTAATGAAGAGCATTGTCACCTTTAAACCAATCGTTACACCCAAAAAACTTTAGCCTACCTTGTATGTACTCGCCTTTAGTACATTATTGTGTTTAACCCAAGTTAATTATTGAGTACACGGTTGCTAAGTCCTTATCCTTGTAAATACAGTTTTGGGACGATTAGGATTCATGGTAGTATTTATTTTGCGGAAGAATGGGGAAGAAAAGTTAAGTCAATACCCCCATATGTTTGTCAAATGATCTCCATGTTATTTTGATCCACCTCAAATCGGGTCATTAGATAGATTGTAAATATCGAGCATGTAAAAGCTCAAGTGTAGGGGTACATATTATAAACCCCATGTGATGTATTATGTTATTCAAAAAAACAAAAAAGAAAGAGATTGATGTAAAGTTGTGTAGAGTTTGTAGATCTTCGTCTGAGACTTGGCTTAGCAACCAAACCAAAGTGTATTCATGTAAATAATTAGCTAACCTTTCTACTCCAAATTCACCCAAAGCTACCCAAATGTATCCCATCCGTTTTCGTTTCCATTATATGTTATTTTACACCTATACCCCACAACCCTTTAAAAGACCTCTTAGATAGTAATGAATAATGCTTGCACCTAGCGGTGGAGGTTTGATCCTTTACCAAGCCTATGGTAATTTATATGCTATGACAGGTAATGAGTGTTGATTTTCTGTTTCCCCCTTTATGTTATAATTTATTATACACCCGAGTGAAAGAGAGAATCCTAAACACTTATGTGAGGTGCTAGTGTATACTTTCCGTGCTTTTAATTACAAGGTCTAGAAGGCCGTGTTGTAAAATGCTTTTAAAGAGTAGGTAAAATGACCCCTCATATTGTTATTGTCTAGATAGAAAAGCCCATTTGCTTAAGGACAAGCAAATCCCAAGTGTAGGGGTATTTGATGAGGTGTCATTTTATATACTTTTTCGGGATCGTTTAACCACCTAAATCGTGTGACAAATGAGTTTTTAGCAGGTTAGTTAAAGCATGTATAATTCAGCTTATGTGTGTGTCATTATGTGTTTTATGAGTTTTATATGTGTATGAGATGGAAGTACGTGAGTGATGAATCATGGTACTTGTGGAAATGAAATCATTTGAAAGCTTTGCGTAGTTTCAAATGTCGTGTACGTAATATTCTGTGTATGTACTATGTATATGTAATTCATATTATATATAATAGTTTAGTATTTTATAGATTGTAGAGTACTTTCTATTTTTAGAAATAGTTAGAATCGAAGGTTAGATTGAAAACTAGTTAGAAAGTTCAAGGTTTAGCAAAATAATTAAAGGTTTTTACTTAGAATTAAAGTAAATGTATAATAAATAAATAAAAAATACAATTAAAAGGGTGGTTGTGTGGATCGGCCGAACAAGGGAAGAAAAAAAAGGGAAAGAATCCCAATTTGATTACAATTTGTTTTTGGTAATTATCTTTTCCTAAGCCTATAAATACAAATCATAACTTAATCAAAAATCACTTTTTATTGAGGAGAAAAATCACTTTTTTCTCCTAAGCCTATAAAAATAAATCTCTGTAGTTAACAAGCTTTTATTGATTTTCTTGAGCCTAAAATTAACTACAGAGAGTCTACTTTCCAACCCAAGTGGTTTTATGAATTAAAAGTAAGTGAAAGTTAGTCAAATTAATCAAACAAGATTTGTTTTCAAAACTGAGTTTTCGGTGCAGATTTTGAGTTGTGTTTGTGAGGTCATAAACCATATCAAAACATCTTTTTAATTAATGGGCTTGCTACTGTAGCCATTTCATGATGTTTATGATTTCTAGAATTTTTGTAGAATTTTCCTAAGTTTTTAAATGGTTCTGCTCAAGCTAAACTTTTTGAAGGTCGAATCAAGTCAAATCCTGAACACTTTGTGATGTTGAATTTTTATAAAATGGTTACACTCACTATTATTTTTATCCAAAAATTATAGAAGCTCACAACTCATTGGGGAGATATAGGATGTAAGGAGAAGAACCAATTAGGTGTTTAAGTATTTTATTTAGAGTCATCTTGTGACTATAAAATCTGAGTAAAAAGCAGAAAGTTAAGAAGTAAAGTTTATGAGGTAATTTGAGGTTAGCAAGTATGAGGAGTATATAAAAGAGTTTAATCAAGATAGGATATAGAGTATCCATCGTTGTGATTGTTACATCGACTTGGGTGTGTGACCTAATTGATGATAACATATTTGTGTATTGTTTTGTTTAGATTCTTTGCAAGATTAAGTGAAGGAATTAGAATTTGCTTTGCATCAAGTAAGTTTTACAGTCCCATTTTTTACTTATATTTTGTGATGGAAATAATGCAAAACTATTTTTGAATTATGAACCGTGATATGTGTTTTAAGTGTCGAACTATATGATTGCTATGTGATATTAATTGTGGTAAGGCATGTGTATGTGAGGATGACATGACCTTGTGTGAGACCCGAATGGACTTAGCTAGTCAAATGGGTCAGTCTTGCGGGGAGATATTGTAGGACGGAGGGGTATGATCCACCCCAGATATATGTGAATTTATTTTGTGATAGAATAGCCAAGTATATATGTTCGTAAATGTTGTTTTTGTTGATCGCGGTGTCATAAGTAAGACTTAAACCTGTAACTCTTACCAATAATTATGTTGACGTTTTTAGCATCATTTTCAGGTGAGCAAAACGTGTGAAGAGTTAGGAAGAGGAGTTAGCTGGACCATAGGCTTGCATGTAATGCTATATTTTTGGTTTTTTTTTACTATTTTATAGTAATAACAAGTAAACTATGATCTTAATCTAACAAACTAACATATTAAGCATAAAACAATTATAATAAGCACAAATAAGCAAAACTAAACAACAATAAGCAGAAAATAAGCACAGTTAAGCTATAATGCAGATTTAGAGCTAGAAAAGGAAAATGAAAACTTACATAAGCCTCTGCTCTAAACAAGGCTTAACAATTGCTCTTATGAGCTATCAACAAGCTCCAGCTTATCCTAAGATAAGCTGGTGGGGTCCTGGAAGCCCATCCCTTATTGGCTTCCCTTCCATAATAAGCTGTGGTATTTTGATTGTGGATTTGAATAAGATAAGCTCAACTAAGCTTTTGAAAGCTTAGTTGAGTAATTAGCTAGCTTAAAAGTAGATATGACAGCTGATTGAGAGCTTATTAGAACAATTGAAAGCTTATTTAAACCATTACATGTTAAGTGAAAACAAATTAAATCACAAGATTTAAAAGTGAACTACAATTTTATTAATAAAACTGAATTACAATGCTTTAAAAAGAGATTACAAATATTTAAAATGACATTAAAGCTAAAAATTACAATAAGCTATGTTTACACTAAGGCTACACTAAATTAAGCTAGATATAAAAAAACTCTCTATGTGAGTGAGGATGGACTTGTATTTATAGCCAGAGATAGATGCTTCTAGGTCTTCAAGTTTGTTAGACGCTCCTCTTGATCTTGATTGTCCATTCTTCCCAATCATTGGATACCTCCTTTTAACCCTTGGATCAAAGTGTGAGCACACGGATTGCCACGCTGGCACTCCCACTTCTTTGGAGCATGTGTGTTGTATTTGCACTAGTTGTAGTGAAAAATATCCATTTGGAGTGTTTTTCCTTGAGCCCACGTGTCATTCCCCTTGTCATAGCTAACCAATCATGAGCTCTTGTGACGTTTTGAGGCTAAGCTATAAGCTTGGTACTCGAATCTTTGTTCCACGTCATTAATTGAATTTTACCCTTTGTTTTTTATGCAGGGTAAACGAAGAAGACGGTGAATAGTGAAAACAGATTTTCCCGCCTTCTTTTCTTTTCTTATTTGTTGTTTGACCGAGGGTGCGGGTTTGACTTGGCTTGTACAAAAGAGTTTGGGCCCAAGGTTTATGAAAGGGAAATGGGCCACAGGTTATTATTTGGGCTCGGGCTTAGGATATAAGGGATTTATTATAAAGGGTTAACGATCGTTAGCCTTTATAATAAAAAGACTAACGGTGTTAGGGTTTTAAGGACTTTTGGTGAAAGTTGTTTAACATTAAGGGTATTTTAGGTATTTTGAGGGTTTTGTCTTTTTGTGAGTTGACCATTGTTGACCAAGGTTAACTTTGTTGACCTTTTGCTAGAAACTTCCGGCTCTTGTGTACTCTATCCGTTCCCGTGTTTATGTTTGTCTTGTTTTGACTGTTTTCTTGTGATTTTTTGTAATATCCATACCTACACATTCACAAACAACAAAATTCACAAATACAAGCATATTTTTGCACATTTTGATCATTTAAAGGTCACTTTTGATATAAAAAGAATATGTGATTTCTCACATATCACGTGTGGACCTCGAGACTTTGACAGAACTGGTGGTGCGGTGGCGTTGACCAGATGGATTGAAAATATGGAATCCATGATTGATAATAACAGATGTTTGGCTAATCAAAGGGTGAAGTATGCCGCGAGTTCGTTTATTGGCAAAGCTTTGACTTGGTGGAATACTCAAGTCCAAGCAAGAGGTCGAGATGCTGCTAATGAAATGGTGTGGAATGACTTCAAGGAATTGCTAACGACAGAGTTTTGTCCAATCAATGAGATTAAGAAGTTAGAAGGCGAGTTCTGGAATCATTCAATGGTTGGTGATGATCATGCTGGATATACTGATCGATATCACGAGTTGGCAAAGTTGGTTACACATTTGGTAACTCCTGAGGTAAAGCGTGTCACAAGGTATATTAATGGGTTGCCATCTCAGATTCATGGAATGCTTTGAGCCACTCAACCTGCTACTATTCAAGCTGCTATTCTTACTGCTGGGATACTGACTGATGAGGCAGTCCTTAGTGGTACTTTGGCTAAGGCTGGTGAGAAAAGGAAAGAAAGGGACGAGGCGAGTAAGTTAGAAAGTGTTGGAAAAGACGAAAGAAAGCTAAAGGGGGACGAGGGTTTGTAGCAACAGTTCCTCTGAGAAGATAAAATGGAAATTTTCTAAAGTGCGCTAGGTGTAAGGATTTTCATGCTGAAAAAGGACCATGCATAGTGTGCTACACTTGCCAAAGGTTGGGCCACATGGCCAGAGACTGTAGAACACCGGTTAGGCATGTAGAGCCGATACGAGCAGTTAGGCCAAGAGATGGGCAGAGAGCTTGTTATGAGTGTGGAAGTTTGGATCACTTACGTCCAAATTGTCCTAAGTGGAACCGAGGACGTAATCAATCTAGAAATCAGCTAGCGTTGGAAGGGAAAATAGGAACAACCGAGGCAATGAGAATCAATCTAGGGGAAGGGCTTTCAATGTGAATGTTATTGATGCTCTTCAGGATCCTAATGTAGTGACGAGTACGTATTCCTTAAACAATCTCTACGCTACTGTGCTTTTTGATTCTGGTGCTGATTTTAGTTTTATATCCACTAAATTTGCGCCCCTATTAAATGAGAAACCTAGTATTGCAAACCCTGGGTATGTGATAGAGGTAGCTAATGGTAAGAAGGAAGAAGTTGATAGAATTTTCTGTGACTGTAGACTAGAGCTAGGAGATTTAATATTCCCTATAGGCTTGATACCATTAGGACAAGGAAGTTTTGATGTGATAGTAGGAATGGATTGGTTGTCAAACCAAAAGGTTGTGATCGTATGTCACGAGAAGATAGTTAGGATACCTGTAGAAGAAGGTAAGGTACTTTGTGTTCAAGGAGAACGTAATGTCAGGAAGACAAAGACGTTAATGAGCACAAAGGCGAATAAACCGACGTTAAGCGATATTCCTGTCGTACGTGATTTCGAGGACATATTTTCGGATGACCTGTCAGGATTACCGCCACAATGACAAGAAGAGTTTCGTATAGATTTGATTCCTAGAGCGACGCCCGTAGCAAAGTCGCCATATCGACTAGCGCCTTCAGAGATGCAAGAACTGTCGAAGCAACTTCAAGAGTTGCAAGACAAGGGATTTATTCGGCCAAGTCACTCACCATGGGGAGCGCCAGTTTTGTTTGTCAAGAAGAAGGATGGATCATTTCGCATGTGCATAGACTATCGTGAACTGAACAAGTTGACCATCAAGAATCGTTATCCACTCCTTAGGATCAACGATTTATTTGACCAACTTCAAGGAGCGTGCTACTTCTCTAAGATAGACCTTCGATCTGGTTATCATCAGCTGAGAGTGCAGGATGGTGATATCTCGAAGACCGCGTTCGAAACACGATATGGGCATTTTGAGTTTATGGTTATGCTATTTGGATTAACAAATGCACCCGCAGTTTTCATGGACTTAATGAACCGAGTATGCAAACTGTACCTGGATAAGTTCGTCATAGTGTTTATTGACGATATCTTGATATACTCAAAGACGAAGGAGGATCATGAAAATCATTTGAGATTGATGTTGGATTTGCTAAGGAAGGAGAAGCTATATGCGAAGTTCTCCAAGTGCGAGTTCTGGTTGCAAGAGGTACATTTTCTTAGACACGTGGTAAATCACGATGGTATTCACGTGGACCCAAGTAAGATTGAGGCGGTGAAAAGTTGGAAAGCCCCTACGACACCATCTGAAGTAAGATCATTTCTGGGATTGGCTGGATATTATAGACATTTCATCGAGAATTTCTCCAAGATTGCTAAACCTCTTACTTCGTTGACTCAGAAGAATCAGAAGTATGAGTGGGGTGAGAAGCAGGAGGAAGCTTTTCAAACGTTGAAGGACAATTTGTGTAATGCACCAATATTGTTGTTACCAGATGGAGTAGAAGATTTTGTGGTTTATTATGATGCGTCAAACCAAGGATTGAGATGTGTTCTTATGCAAAGGGATAAGGCAATCGCCTATGCATCAAGACAATTAAAGAGCCATGAGAAGAACTACATGACTCACGACTTAGAGTTAGGCGCGGTGGTGTTTGCGCTAAATATTTAGAGGCATTATAACAAAGAGTGTTATCTATACAGATCATAAGAGCCTTCAACACATATTCAATTAGAATGAGTTGAATGGAAGGAAGTGTAGGTCGTCGGTATTATGGGCAGAGATAGGAGATAACGGATTAATTGGACCAGAGTTTGTACAAGAAACAACTGATAAAGTGGTTGTGATTAGAGATAGGCTTAAAGCTGCTAGAGATCATCAGAAGAGATACGTAGATAATAGAAGGAAACCTTTAGAGTTTCAAGTTGGTAATCATGTAATGTTGAAAGTCTCACCTTGGAAAGGTGTAGTGCGGTTTGAAAAGAAAGGAAAGTTAGCTCCAAGATTTGTAGGACCTTTCGAGATCCTTGAGAGAATATGTCATGTGGCATATCGGTTGAGATTACCTAAAGAATTGAGTAGTGTGCATAACACGTTTCAGGTGTCGAATATAAAGAAGTGTTTAACAGATGCAAAATTGCATGTGCCGTTGGATGAGATTAAGGTAGATAAGACCTTACGTTTTGTAGAAGAGCCTTTAGAGATTATGGACCGTGAGGTCAAAACTCTTAAGCGTAGTAAAATACCTATTGTGAAAATGCGATGGAATTTCGAGCATGGACCAGAGTTTACCTGGGAACGTGAGGATCATATGAAGGCTAAATATCCCTAGTTGTTTGAGAATGCTATTGTCGAGACTAATGGTTAAAATCTCAAGACGAGATTTCCTAAAGGAGAGGATACTGTGACAAATGAGATTTTAGCAGGTTAGTTAAAGCCTATATAATTCAGCTTATGTGTGTGTCATTATGTGTTTTATGAGTTTTATATGTGTATGAGATGGAAGTACATAAGTGATGAATCATGATACTTGTGGAAATGAAATCATTTGAAAGCTTTGTGTAGTTTCAAATGTCGTGTACGTAATATTCTGTGTACGTACTATGTATATGTAATTCATATTATATATATTAGTTTAGTATTTTATAGATTGTAGAGTACTTTCTATTTTTAAAAATAGTTAGAATCGAAGGTTAGTTTGAAAACTAGTTAGAAAGTTCAAGGTTTAGCAAAATAATTAAAGGTTTTTACTTAGAATTAAAGTAAATGTATAATAAATAAATAAAATATAATTAAAAGGGTGGTTGTGTGGATCGGCCGAACAAGGGAAGGAAAAAAAGGAAAAGAATCCCAATTTGATTACAATTTATTTTTGGTAATTATCTTTTCCTAAGCCTATAAATACAAATCATAACTTAATCAAAAATCACTTTTTTTTCTCTTCTCTTCTCTCCTTGGCCGGTCGAACAACACAAAGAACAAAGAGAAACCCAAAAAATTTTAGAGTTTTGATTTTTAAGAGTTAAGGTAATGTTTTCTAAATCATTTTTCAATTCAATTGATTTTATTTAACGTAACAATCATTAAGGATGGATTAGGTTATTGTAAATAATCTGTAATTAAGAGGTTTTGATCATCAAAAATCATTTTAGGGTTAATAATTAGAGTTTTGGGTAAGTTAATTAGGGTTAACTATGCTAAATTCGGAATAGAAATTTGGGCAGAATTTTAGGTCATCTTGCGAGAGCCATATCTCGGTCATACGGATAGCTTTATTGATTTTCTTGAGCCTAAAATTAACTACAGAGAGTCTACTTTCCAACCCAAGTGGTTTCATGAATTAAAAGTGAGTGAAAGTTAGTCAAATTAATCAAACAAGATTCGTTGTCAAAACTGAGTTTTCAGGACAAATTCTGAGTTGTGTTTGTGAGGTCAAAAACCATATCAAAACATCTTTTTAATTAATAGGCTTGCTACTGTAGCAATTTCATGATGTTTATGATTTTCTAGAAGTTTTGTAGAATTTTTCTAAGTGTTTAAATGGGTCTGCTCAATGTAAACTTTTTGAAGGTCGAATCAGGTCAAATCCTGGACACTTTGTGATGTTGAATTTTTAAAAAATGGTTACACTCACTATTATTTTTATCCAAAAATCATAGAAGCTCACAACTCATTAGGGAGCTATGGGATGTAAGGAGAAGAACCAATTAGGTGTTTAAGAATTTTATTTAGAGTCATCTTGTGACTATAAAATCTGAGTAAAAAGCATAAAGTTGAGAAGTAAAGTTTGTGAGATAACTTGAGGTTAGCAAGTATGAAGAGTATATAGAAGAGTTAAATCAAGATAGGATATAGAGTATCCATCGTTGTGAATGTTACATCAACTTGGTTGTGTGACCTAATCGATGGTAACATATGTTTGTATTGTTTTGTTTAGATTCTTTGCAAGATTAAGTGAAGGAATTAGAATTTGCTTTGCATCAGGTAAGTTTTAGAGTCTCACTTTTTACTTATATTTTGGGATGGAAATGATGCAAAACTATTTTTGAATTATGAACCGTGATGTTTGTTTTTAAGTGTCGAACTATATGATTGCTATGTGCTATTGCTATGTAATATTAATTGTGGTAAGGCAGGTGTATGTGAGGATGACATGACCTTGTGTGAGACCCGAATGGACTTAGCTAGTCAAATGGGTCAGTTTTGCGCGAAGATATTGTGGGACAGAGGGGTACGATCCACCCCAGATATATGTGAATTTATTTTGTGATAGAATAGCCAAGCATATATGTTCGTAAATGTTGTTTTTATTGATCACTGTGTTATAAGTGAGTCTTAAACCTGTAACTCTCATCAATAATTATGTTGATGTTTTTAACATCATTTTCAGGTGAGCAAAACGTGTGAAGAGTTAGGAAGAGGAGTTAGCTGGACCATAGGCTTGCATGCGGAGTCTATGATTTATCTGTTTTTTGTTTCAATTGAACTTGTCATGTTTTGTTCTTCATGCATTATATGTTGGATTTTTGTTTTGGGCGTTGTCATAACACGCTTTGGATCTTGAAGTTTATTGAATGTCATTTTTAGTTTTCTCTATTTTGACGCCTTGTGTTGTGATGATGCCTATTGATCATGCCTTGCGATTCCGCCTTGGTGGGGTGTGACAAATTGTATGTTTATGCCCAAAATAGGTACTTAAGCGTTCTTTTTTAGGTATTTTGCATTTGGAAGGCATTTGGAGGAAATACACATGACTTGGGCTCATTTGGAAAAGAAACGGACAAGACTACGGACCTACACCAACATTTCTCAAGATTATGTTCTCAGAGGCTAGAGACGGCGTCACAAGATACACGTGACGCTGTCACAATTCAACCCATGACGGCGTCAGGGATTTGGCGACGGCATCAGAACATGGATGACCTAAAGGAACTCTAGAAGATTCGGTGTCACAAGATTAAGAATATAATTTAACGCGGGCGTGAAGTACCAGATATTGTTTTGATCATAACTCCTTCATACGAACTCGGATTTCGACGATTCAACTGCCCACGCGTTCAGAACGAGAAAATCTACAACTACGCGAAAAATGTCGTGGTGACGGCATCACATGTTATTGGTGATGCCATCGTGACAATCTAACCTAATTTTTACCTATAAATACAACTTATAACTTTGTTTTTTGTGAGCTGGAAACCCTAAAACCGATTTTGGCGACTTTGGAGGCTGTTTTCCCTTGTTTTTCATGGTGTAATTCCATCCTATAACATCATATGATTCTGGGTTTGTCTCATTAATTCTCATAACATGATGAACTCCAATTGCATGATTCTTATGTCTTATGGTTTGATTTATGCTATGTTAGGCTAAATTTATTTTGTGTTTGCTTAGATGTAATAACCACTAGATATGTGTGTTTGTTTATAATGATGAATCATGGTATGATTATTAATATTATGCATGTTTGATCAAAGACCTATATGTTTACATACAAGAATCATTAAATTAATTGGTAATAAACTAGTATTACATGATTAGGCAATCTTAACATGGAATTGGTTTATTCTTGGTCATTTAGCAACCTAAAGGCCTTATAACTTGACTTAGCAACCTAAGCTTGGATAAGTTAATTAGCAATTTGTATGTAAGCGTGTGTTAGTTAGTCAAAAGAGCAACCTCTAGGCTAGCTAGTGATCCTTAGCAACCTAAGATCGCATAGGTCGAATTGTGTATGATATTGGTAGTCCTAATGTTTTATGCTTATGTTTATGTCCGATTGAGCAACCTCATAGACATTGGCCATAGGTATAGAAGGGCGAGGTGATGTGAATGCTTGTCTAAGCCATTTAAGAATCATCGTAGAATTAATCAATTATTGTTCTTAAAAATTAAACACACATATTTAGGGGGCGTGAATTCTAAGTGAACACATTTTACTTCTCTTGAGTTTTCTTTAATTCGTTCTTGTTTTATTAGTTGTTTTATCTTTATTCAAGTAGTTTAAGTTAGTCAAAACCCCCTCTCTCAATTATCAGATTTTATTGCTTTCATAAAATACAAAAGCACAAAAATAATCCTCCCTCAATCCTTAGACCTATTTGACATACTCTTCGAGCCTACCTCACTATTCCCTAAAGAACGATCAATCCCCCAGATATACCTATACTACACTACAACGGTTAGGTTCACTGCCTATGAGGATTGTAAAACTTTTATGGTTTTGCAAAAATCCGCATCATTCATCGTATGCTAACCGTCATCCATCATGACATTGTCAAGCTCATCGCTTCCGTCGTTATTTCTCTTCATTTATTCCTTTTATTCCATAATTTATGTCCGGATGAGCACGAATTAGAAGGGAAGGGAAAACACATATGTTCACATATATCCTTTAACCAAATACTCTCAAGAACTCACATATGTGATTCTTATTCACTAGAAACCAACAATGTAAAACCGATTCATCCTTACCACTACCAATCTCGAGTCATCCACCTAGTCATCTTCACAAGAAGATTCACCATGTAACCATTCCCCACAAGTGAATTTCGCATTGAAATGCGTCTCATCTTCATTTCCCGACACTCATAAGCATGTGTTCCTATGTTGTCAAAAGTCAAGTGAATTTCGTAATGAAATATGTCACATCCTCATATCCCGACACTCATAAGCATTTGTGCCTATGTTGTCAAAAGTCAAGTGAATTTCGTAATGAAATGCGTCTCACACTCATAAGCATTTGTGCCTATGTTGTCAAAACTCAAGTGAATTTCGTAATGAAATGCGTCTTATCATCCAATCATTTCCACTTTTTAGCAAGTGAAGAACACAAAGAAGATATTTAACCTTCAAGTGTTATTGAGTCATCACAATGTCGATTCTTTCACTTCTCTTCCACCATTTTCATATTTTCACCTTTGTTCGTCAACATTAAAAACCAACAAAACACCCAACAAACCTATTGTTAACACCTTCCCTTTCCATTCACGCTCATCCTTCTTCGTTTATGTTCCCTCCTCAAATCATCCTTATCATTAACATTTAGTTCGATCTAAAGTCTTAGGATAATGCTTATCCTTAAACACTCCAAACATGAAAAACACACATAATGCTTAACAAAGAAACCTTGAGGATTTAGGAATCTCTCAATACAACCCTTAGTCTATTCAAATCCATATCATCATCTTGGTTAGATGACGATACCATAAGAAACATGTCTATCAAAATAAGTTCATACTCCTTATCCAAATCACATCTTGGAAGATGTTATTCTCATAATAATAGTGTGTCACTCAATAAACAAATTTGTGTTCTCGATTATAAATTCTAATTATACCCGAAGGAGTTGGTCAAGCTAGTCCTTAAGCATGTGCCATGTCGAACATTATCAATTGGTTCCCTAAACATTCCATTCTTAAGAAAATGTCATATTCCTTTTATCAATTTGATTTGGGTTGTTGTTATCAAACAACTAGTGCATAAGTCTAGGTATTAAAATTTTATTTTTAAAATTCATAGGTTTATAGTGTTGCATATATCTAAGACATGCATGTACTTGTTCCCGTTATAGTATTGCAATATATTATAAGCTATAGCTATCATTGTAGGTATATATATGAGGCACTTTTCAACTAATTTTTAGCACACTACCGAAGCATAGATTCCTTGGGTGCCTCCAATACAGGAGGAGCATACACCGAAGGGGAGTTAGCAATCCAGTTATGACATCTCCACAATTCATGATAAGTGTAATCCCAACCCTTTATATAGCTCCTAGTATATAAATTATGTTGTACGCACTAAACCAGTGATGTAAGGATAAGAGTTTGCAACAAATATATTGATCCATGGATCCGCAAGAGGTCTATATACATTGAATTGCAAGTGTCATAGGATGCAATTAGCGTAAGGGGTGCTTCTGAGAGACAAAGTAGGTATCATGAGATGATTAAACGGGGTTGATAGGAAATGACTTCACTGGGATGATGCCAAGCTCGCCTCTATTGTTTCAACATTGAAGTTATAGTAAAAGTCTCATTATAATGAAATGTTTTGGCTTGGATTGACCACCTTTTTGTTTCGCCAAAAAGAGGAGAAGAAATGAAACAAGTAACTTATAGCATTTTACTATTAGTTATAGTTTACATATTTTTGTCAGCATTCAAAAAATGGAGATTGTTGGAATGAAAATATTTACGATATTAATCTTACATTCTCTTACAAAAAATTTGGTGATGGCAAAACATGTAAATTAAAACACAGTAATTTAAAGATTGCATAAGTTACTTATGATCACAAATCATTCAAAGCATGCATGCGACAACATCTCTCGATTCTCAAGTCTGCTTCACAAAGTGTTGCACTGTGCGACGTAAATCACTTAAGGTATGAATAGATAAATGTTTAATTTATTTTATGATTAAATGATTTTTTATTTAACCTCACACTTTTTATAAAAATGTCACAAACATTTTTATATCTTTTACAAAAAAAAAATAGATTTAAAAGAATTTTTTTATTCAAATAAATACTTTGAATTCAAATTTTCTACCCAAAAACGGCTAGAAATGTTCCAGAAAACACCTCCCTCATAAAAGACAAAAAAGGGAGCGTCAGGCTTTGCGGTACCCCTTAATGTTAACGGTTCAGCCCCTTAATTTAAAGGGACCTACACCCTACTTAAGGACCGACCATGTTTATTTTGGGTCTCAACCTGCCTATAAATACTGGACTATTCCCCACTGATTTTCTCACCTTTTGCACACACTTCCTTTCTGTTTTAAATCAGTTTATACTCTCCTTTCAATCCTTTGATCATTTAATCTTAAGCATTTGTTTCCAAGTGATTCAAGCTTATTCCTCGAAGTGCAAGAGAATAACTCTCGTTACATTAATTACAAGTTAGTTATTTAGTTAGTGCATTCGTGACATGTCTTACATTCACAATGTAGTGAGATCGAAGTCTATAAATTTCAAACTAGTATAATAGTTTATATCGTGGTGATCTGTGTGTATACAGTTTGTTAGATCGTGGTGATCTTAGTAATTATGTGTGTAATAGTTGATCAAGGTAGTGTCTAGTGTCTAGTTGAAGTGAAGTGGAGTTGTGAAGTATAGAAAAGTTGTGAAGGGTAGAGAAGTCATAAAGTTGAAGTGAAGTTGTGGAGTGAAGAACAAGTCGTGTGGTGAAGCCAAGTAGTGAATTGTCATGAAGTGGTGTGTTGTGTTGTGATAGATTGGTTCTAGCTAGGATTAGAACTCGATATTTCGCTTAGTGTCGAAAATTGGTGTAAGCTAAGTCGTGTATGGTTTTCTCCGCCTAAAGGGAGCTTGTTGACTAGTGAAGTAACTATCGTGTTGGGTACTCGGGGAGTGGAGTTGGGCGAAGAGGTTCTTTGTGAGCGAACCACTATAAATCATCGCGTCCGGTTTGCATTTCCTTTTACCTTTCACCTTACATTTTTATTTACGCTATTGCTTTACATTTATACTTGCATCATATCTATGTGTTTGTGAATGGTTGCTTATATTGTTTAGATGATAATTGTGCCATAGATATAAGTTAATATTATGATTATGCTATAGTGAATATAAATGTTGTATACACACTTTTCACATTGCGTCTAACTTGATCAGCAATTTGATACAAAATATTTTAAATTTTTAAATGGAAACATATTCACCCCCCTCTACGATTTCCACAGTCCACAACCAAAAACCACCAAGCATCAATCCAAAATTTAGAAGCAAAAATTGACAAACTTGCTGACAAGCAATCTGCTCGACCATCTAGATCCCTTTCTAGTAATACTCAACCAAACCCTATAGGAAGCTCATCTAAACCCTATCAACCACCTCAAGCTTGAAACGAGCAAGTAAATGCAATCTCTACCAGGAGTGGAAAATCATATGACGCACCACCTAACCTAAATAATTCACAACCTCTCATTAAATTCGAAAGTGATGACGAAGAACCTACCCCTCAAGCACAAACACCAATTAAAGAAACAAAAGAAACACATGTTCTGAAACCATACAAACCAAGAATATCATACCTCCAACATCTTAGGAAAGAGAACATGGAAGCTCAATATGGAAAATTCTTCTATGTGATTCGTGTTGTTCGAATCAATGTACCTCTTGTCAATGTTCTATCAGGAATGCCGAACTATGGCAAAAATTTTAAAGAACTTGTTAGTAACAAACACAAATTAGAACAAATCTCATCAGCTTTTCTTAATGATGAATGCTCGGCTATCATTCAAAACATAGTTCCACCCACACTTGGAGACCCTGGAAGTTTTCTTATTCCTTGTACTTTCAGCAAAACTTTTTCTTGCAACGCCTTGGCCGATCTTGGCGTGAGCATTAATCTTATGCCATACTCTCTGTATGAAAAACTATCTCTCGAAACCCTGAAACCAACCAAAATGAGTGTACGATTAGCAGACCAATCATTCCAATACCTTGTTGGAATTGCAGAAAATATGCTAGTAGAAGTTTGTAATTTCACCTTTCCAGTAGATTTCGTTATTCTCGAAATGGAGGAAAATAGAAAAGTTCTCCTAATCTTAGTAAGACCTTTTCTACATATTGTAGACGCAGTAATTCGCGTAAAACAAAAACAACTCAATCTTGGAGTTGGATCAGAACATATAATCTTTTCCATTGATTCAACAATGAAACACTCTTATTCAAACGACGATATATGTTTTAGCATTGATGTCATTGATGAGATCTTAGAATAAGATTTCGACACTCTACTTAATGATGGAAGCAAAATCCTCTACTCTATAGAAGGAACTCCTCTCGAAGATGAACTCTTTGTTGAATTTGATGAATTCATAGCAATGAACATAGAAGAAATTATTGAACTTAAAAAAATGAAGAAGAATTAACTTTCAAAAAAATTACATTCGGCATAGATTATAAAATCAAGAAATCTCTTGAAGAACCCCATATGGATCTTGAACTCAAACCTCTTCATGATCACCTAGAATATGTATTCTTAGAAGGAACATCTTTTCTTCTTGTGATCATTTCATCCCAACTCTCTAAGCAAAACAAAAACAAACTCATCTAAGTTCTAAAAAATTACATACAAGCTTTTTCTTGGAAAACAACAGATATTCTTGGTATATGTCCATCCTTTTGCAAGCACAAAATTCAGCTTCTAGATGACAAAAAAATCATTAGTTCAAAACAAAGAAGATTAAATCCAAATATGAAGGAAGTTGTTAAAAAAGAAATAGTCAAACTTCTCGATTCTGGCATAATTTATCCAATTGCTGACAGCCCTTGGGTAAGCCCCATCTATTGTGTACCAGGAAAGGTGGTGTCACAGTAGTCACCAATGAAAAAGATGAACTTGTCCCAACTAGAACCATTACTGGTTCGCGAGTTTGTATCAATTATCGTAAACTCAATGATGTATCGATTAGCAACAAGCGGTAATTTCATCACGAGTGCAACTCTTAGTTATTATAGGACCCATGACACTATATTTCGAGCAACTAGTGTAGTGTCATGTTGGTATGTTTAGTCCCATCTTTGCCTCATGTGAAGGATCTCACGGCTTAACTCGATTAAGTCCTACAATTTGAGAACGTGTGAAGATCACACTAGGTCTCACGCATAAAGGATAGTCACCTATGGTTGCAATTCACCTACGTCTCACACATAGTGAAAGGCAATTACAAGTGTCCTCACAATTGGATGGCAAGACATAAATTTCCACGGGTATTTATAAATTTTAATAAAACAAGTGTATCAAAAAATATATGAAGAAGCATGCATAGATCTTTATATCACAAGTTTAAGACCATTTTTAACAGTGTTTCTATATGTCAAAATGTCCCTTTTATTTTATATGCAACCAAGTGGATATAAAATTAAGGATAATAATTAATTGAATATCTTAACGTTTACACAACCAGAGTAAGTGCAAATTTTATCATGGGAAAAGATAAAAGGTTATTCAAACCCTAGATTGACACCCTCAAGCATTATACAACTCAAGTATTTCAATCATTAACAAAACAGTTCAAATACATGTTTTGTTACGGGAAAATATTACAGAATAACCAAACTCTAAACCATCTTGGTAAAACCCTAAGTGATTAGGTCATTAATAAAACTGGTGCAAAACTTTAATTTAGTATAACGTTTTATAAACCAATGTACTTGCATGTTTTTTGTGAGAAACAATTACTGTATAAACCAAACCTAATACGTTTAAAACAGTACAAGACATTACTTTATTTGTAAACTATATTTCGATAATCTTAGTTCCATTTAGTTTACAAAACCAATTTTGAAAATTTCACAAGTCACAAGGAAAATAAATGCAAAATAAATAAAACTTAAATAAACAAACATAATAATAATATCATGACATGTGAAACCTTAATTAATGAATTCTTATAGTCAAGTCCATTAGCCATCATGATAACCCGAGAGGTTATCTAAGGGACAATATGTTAACCAAATAGGACTCGCACTTGCTTTTAGACCTATTTAAAACAAGTGGAAACTAAAAGTTTTTAAAAATACAGCTTGTTGATTTAAAAATTTTATTCACTTTAGGGCCCGATCAGACTAGGTAGGATTCTTCCCCAACCTTAGCAATAAACTACAAAGTTGTAGCCAACTGAGTCGTGAACCCCTAAAAAAATATTCAACGTGTAATTCGATTCAGAGTGGCAAGAATTAATTGTTGAGATCGTTTTGCTCATCTAGGATAAGAATAAAAATGATTGATAACACGCAACGGAATAATAAAGAACACAATCAATGTTATGAACAAGGTTTTTTATTCATACGATTTCCCTATTACCCCAACTATAACTTGGAGCTACGCCAACTAAATATGGTGTACTATTCGACTCTCATCAGTCGACTTGCTATCTAACTATCTAGACTCTCATTGGGAGAGCTCTAGTTTTCTATGGATGGATATCTAAAACAGACGCCTTTAATACCCTTTATATAGAGGGTTTACAAGAAAACCTAGCTTACATAGGAAGCTAGCTTAATTTGTATTAGGAAGCTAATTAAAACTAATTAAAACCTTCCTTTATCTTTGATATTCTTTGACTTTTCAATGCTTATCTTCCAGCTTTTAATTCTTCCATATGTAAAATACCAAAGTGTCATATTAATCTCTTGTTGTTTCATTCGTCTTCATTTATGCATATGTAATTTTGTAATCATCAAATTTGAGATCCCAACAATCTTCCCCTATTTGATATTACAAAATAATCTTCATGAATGAAACAATCTTCAATGCTTCCCCTTGACTTAAGATCTTCTTGAACATGCCACCACATATAATAAGCTGCAAATCATATCTCTGTAGTCTTCTTCTCCTTTTTGTAATCATCCAATAGGGGTTTTCTGTAGATATGCAACTTGTAAATACTTCCCCTCAAGTGGTGCATGTAGATGGTTAAACATTTAATCATTAAGCTTCCCCTGAAATCAATACGTTTACCATCTCTTGAATCTCGAACTCTGTAGGCTCTATGTAGTGATAACTGATGAAGAAAACAGAGTATAACGAATTTGATGAAGAAGTAGATTCTACCAAACTTGTGTCTTATGTCTTGCACTATCCACGTGACTTCGAACTTATAAATAAATCTGTGAAATATAAGTAGACCGCAACCTCTTGACAAAAACCTCATCTTCTATGAGACACATACTAAGTGATAGCAAATGTGAGCATTGAGCACCATAAGAAAAATCACACACCTTTGCTAGATTTTGACAAGTCTTCGTCACACCATTGTAAGCATGAACAAGTTATCTTTAAAGTCAATGTCCTGCTATAAACACGACTTTAAGATATGATAAGAACATGCATCTGTGAAACTACAACATCAAATAAGTGATAATCAACTGTCTTCGTAATCACATCTTCAAGTCATCTCCAAAACGAGCCATAAAATAAATAAGAATAAACTAAAAGAAATTCAGTTCTGTCCGAGATCTAATCAAGTGCCAAAAACAAGTACTGTCCGATATTTGACAACATTACTTTACGAGCAGAACCTGATCACAACGGTATCAATGAATCCAAACAAAACTCTCACCCATAACACGTAGCAACCTGTTATACAAAAGATGTTTCCAAGGTCTGAATTGCCAAACCCTTTTTGCCTGTTGAATTAGGGTTTGATGATTAACCTTATTATCTATGAAGAATCGAACATAAACAACCTGTTGCTGCTTCAAATCACTCATTATCTGCTGCGACATCCAAACCAGCAAACAATGATGCCCATATTATCATAATTAAACCAAACTTTGCGGTTGAGGCCAATCACATTAGGGTTTTGCTGAAAACCCTAGTTTCACCGATTTTATTTATTACTTAAAAACAAAAAATAAATACGTCTAAAAACCTTGTAAACCCTAGATATCAAGAGCAACCCGCTCTGATACCAATTGTAGAGATCATTTTGCTCATCTAGGATAAGAATAACAATGATTGATAACACGCAACGGAATAATAAAAAACACAATCAATGTTATGAACAAGGTTTTCTATTCATACGATTTCCCTATTACCCCAACTATAACTTGGGGCTACACCAACTAAATATGGTGTACTATTCGACTCTCATCAGTCGACTTGCTATCTAACTATCTAGACTCTTATTGGGAGAGCTCTAGTTTTCTATGGATAGATATCTAAAACAGACGCCTCTAATACCCTTTATATAGAGGGTTTACAAGAAAACCTAGCTTACATAGGAAGCTAACTTAATTTGTATTAGGAAGCTAATTAAAACTAATTAAAATTTTCCTTTATCTTTGATATTCTTTGACTTTTCAATGCTTATCTTCTAGCTTTTAATTCTTCCATATGTAGAATACCAAAGTGTCATATTAATCTCTTGTTGTTTCATTCGTCTTCATTTATGCATATGTAATTTTGTAATCATCAAATTTGAGATCCCAACATTAATTATTTATTGTAGCTAGGTCAAGCAAACAACAAACAAAAATAAATCACACAAGCATATAAAACTAGGGCATTCATCGGTTTTGCACGTCTAACCTATTAACCATTAATAATATGATTGATACAAGAGATTTGCTTATCATCCATGATAAATATGCATGTATATATCATTGGTTTCAATTAAACACAATTAACATAATAAATAAGCCAATTTGAAGAAAGATTTGTAACGATTAAAAAGTCCTCGCTTTGTACACGTAAACCCGCAGCCTAGGGTTTTCAAGAAACTATTTTTAAGACCTATTAGTGTCGTATTTTTCACATTATGTAGCCCACAATTTGGAATAAGATTTTGTTAACGATTAGAAAGTCTCGCTTATGTACCGTAAAAACACCAGCTAGGGTGTTGTCACTCTCTCACTATTTTTAGACATTTTAGTGTCGTATGTATTCAATTAATATATCCCTTTGGACTGTTTAACACATCGTTTAAGGAAAATATTCATAAAAACACGTTGTTGGTCAATTTTATGTATTTCTATGAGCACAACACTAACAAAATCATGAATAGATAGGATCTTAGTGATGCACATTGTTAAGATTTAAGCCATTGTTAAGATTTACTAACTAAATAACCATTTATTATTATTAGAACGTAGCGGAGTTATGTCCCAAAGGGATCCATATGATGTATTTAGATTAACAAAGTAACTACGTTACTAACCTTTTGTTATAATGATCCAATGAATGAACGAAGAAACAAATGGATCGAACCCTTCTCTTATACATCCACGAAACCCTTATAGGTACTAAAGTAAGTGATATCTATGATATGTTCACACTACACATCGTTGTATACTACCCGAATGCTAGTTCTTAACTTCGCGATCAAACAACGAAACCTACAGTTCTTGTTCTATGAAATTCGACTCATAAAACCGTAAAGGTTTAAATGGCTAATCGATTTAGGGTTCTAGGAGGAGAGAAAGAAAGTCCTTGATTTGTTTCCTAAGGCTTTGTATTTATAGGATATGTTTAAGACAATCCTAACATAATATAAATAACTTAGGGAACAAGTTTGGTCTTTTCTTTCCTTTGTTTACCCTAGGCCGATTGAAACTATGTCCAATATAGGCTTACCATATTGATTTTGAACTTAGTGTATTAAAATGTCCATTACATGTTAATTAAATAGCCTTGCGTTAATTATCACGTTGAACGGACTATTAACGACTGTTAAGTAAATCGTGAAATGAATAACTAATATAATTAATATATTTACTATAAATATATTAATTACATTGTAAATGGTAGTACCTTGAAGTATACGTGTGTGACCCCATAGGCTCACGTATTTCTAGCCGTATAATTATTTAATATGATATGAGCATTCCCAACATGTTCTTATACCTTATTCGCTTTGTATCATTCACGCCTGGCTGTGAAATGGACTTAATAAGAACATCCCATTCTGAATATTCCGTTAGTAAGATAGTATCCTCATCTATAATCTACATTATTAGCCACAAATAGAACCTCTAGTGCTTTCTCGATTTTTAGATCATTTATAAGAGGCGGCTGACGTATAACGTTGATGTCGTTGCTCGAACCAACAACACCAAAGAATGCATGCCAATTCCATAACTCTTGTACGGCAATCGCTTCTAATAATATGAATGACGCTGACCCGGAATCACCCCTACATAAATGAGCACAATATGCATTTGGGCATTGAGCCCACAGCCAATGCTTCCTAACATCCCAGGAAACACATGTTTATTCTCGTGAAAAGCATAAATTTTTTTGACATCGGTTTGTGTAGGATTTCACAAATACTCCTCTTCGTATAATTGCATAACCCCCTACAAAAAGCGTCAAGACAATCACGAGAAGTTTTAACACCAATCTGCATATGTTCGTCTAGTTGATAAGGAACGGCGTTGTATGCTAGTTGACAAATTGCAGAGGTACACTTCATCAATGGGAAAATGCCAAGTTTTCTCGTGCAATCAATACCTTGTTGAAAATATGGCATATTTTCAGTTAATGCACGAACAATTGGTATGAAGAGTTTTCGGCTTATTCGAAACTGCTTACGGAATGTATCTTCGGCGTACATTGAGTTGTCAATGAAGTAAGCTGCCACTTAACGATAATGAGCACCGTAACGATATCTATCTACCAGCGTTCGTTGGGTTCTTGAGATTGTAGAAGTGAAAGCATGAAGAAGCAAAGTGGCATCTTTTATAAACTCGAAGGTTAAACTATTAACCTTGTCTTTTAACTCATCATAAAAAAATTGATCGGAATTTATTTGTTTGATTTAAGAAATAGTTGATAGATGTAGAAGATAAAGTATGAAAAAATAGAGAAGATAAATGGGTTTATAGAGAAGAAAGTGGGATCTATTTTTTAAATACTTTTTCTCCTCAATTATTTTGGTCGATTGACCAATCGAAAGAATGAATTTTACGGGGAGGGGGACGCATTTCATTATGTCGCCGTAGGGGTGACGTGGTCGACAAGGATGGACCAACCGAGTTTATGATCGTCATTACGCTTAGTCTAACTCGCCACATAATCCTATTAGCCTGTACATATTTTTAGTATGACCATAATAGGCGTGTCCTATTCTTGGTATGATTATATTATCATTGTCATGATTAACTGTAGGTTTTATCTTGGGCTCAAGCCTTTTCGTTGTATCCTATATATACTTTATGTTTTGTGGAGATAATCAAGAAATCAAATTAACCTTCAATATGGTATCAGAGCCAAGTTTTATCTCCTAATTTCTCTCCCAAAAATCATGATCCTCCCTTCCCTCCCCAAATCTGTCATATTTTTTTATAACCCTAATCAACAACATCGGCTGCCATGGCCGTAGAAGACAACCCACCACCACCACCACCGCCCTCTTCTACCGACAAAATTATTCCCTTTAGCATACCTTACAAGGTCCTCATTAAATTGGACCTTGAAAAACACAACTACAATTCTTGGAGTTCTTTTTCTCTTATTCACCCTGGTAGTCTTAGGCTTAAATCATATGTGGAAGCAGAAACCACCTCTACTAATCTCGAATGGTGCCAACTTGATGATCTCAACAAGATGTAGATCCTTGGATCCTTATGAGACTCTCTTCAAGAATAACTCGTTACCACACCGGGTAATGCAAAAGCACTATGGGATCATCTCAAAGATCTCTTTCATGATAACAAGGATGCTAGGGCAATTAACCTTGACAATGAACTCCGTTCCATCAAGATTGGAAAGATGACGGTTAATGACTATTGCACCAAAATTAAGTCTATGGCTAATAGACTAAAAAACCTTGATTGTCAAGTAAGCGAGAAAAAACTTGGTGATTTATGCGGTTAATGGACTTGATTCTCGCTTTGCCACACTTGTTGAAATCATCCGCCATCGCGAACCTCTTCCTACCTTTAAAACGGTACGTAACATGCTACTCTTGAAAGAGTCGTCATTTAATGATGATTCCGGCGCTACCACTAATTTTGAAAGTAGCTCGTCCTCTCCTACCGTTCTCATGGCATCAAATTCATCGACCAATAAAGGTAATCCGAATAAGTCATCTTCTCTTTCCTAAATATGTAATCATTTTAATAAGGAAACATGTTAGTTTGGTGATCGGTGCAAGTTTATTCACGATGATCAGAATAGGTCGGGGCTCAATGGTCGAAATCAGGGGACTGTTAACAATATTCGACTGTCTGCTTCCAATCAGTACACCCCAATTCACTCGAATTGGGCTCAACATGGCTCAAATCCACCTCGCATGGTTCAATTTTATTCCCAGCCCACAAACAGTCCAAGACCGGCCCAATATGGTTTTGCTAACCAAGTTTCGGCCCAACAGATGGCCCCTACACTTCCCGTAGCCCAACAGATGACACCACAGGGTTATGTTACTTCGATATATCCACAGCAGCATCAAGGTATTCTCGGTCCCGCTCCTGCTTACTACGGATCTCAAGCCACTACTATACCTAGTGCATTTAGCACCATGACGCTCCAAGACCCAACTTGGAACATGGACACATTTAAATTCTAATGCTCGTAATTTAAGTACCATTTTTAATAAACGTTTATTCCCATCTATACATGTTGGTGACGATAATTCTATTCCCGTGACTAACACTGGTCATAGCATTATTCCATCTCTCCATCGCCCCTTACATCTACATAATGTTCTTGTCACTCCTAACATCATTAAAAACCTTATTTTCGTTCGTCAATTCACTAGAGATAATAATTGCACCATTGAATTTGACGCGTTTGGTTTTTCTATGAAGGATTTCTTGACTCGCTATATCCTCCTTCGATGTGATAGCTCGGGCGATCTCTATCCAGTTACCAAACCGTCAACTCTCCATGCTGCTTTTGTGTCTACAAGTTCCACCACGTGGCACCAACGCCTCGGTCATCCCGGGGATGACGTGCTTCGTTCTCTTACTTCTCGTCATTTCATTTCATGCAATAAGGAGAAGTCTACCCATGTTTGCCATTCTTGTCAACTTAGTAAACATGTGAAGCTTCTTTTTCGTAGTTCAAATTCTATTGTTAAACAGTGTTTTGATATTATTCATTCCGATTTGTGGACCTCTCCTATTGTTAGTTCAAGTGGTTTCAAATATTATGTGCTTTTTCTTGATCATTTCTCTCATTATGTATGGATATATCCTCTAAAGCATAAATCTGACATGTTTGGTAAATTTTTGCATTTTCGTAATTACGTTAAAAATCAGTTTAAATGTGACATTAAAAGTTTTCAATGTGATCATGGTGGCGAGTTCGACAATCACCAACTCCACACACTATTTTCCAATAACGGCATCCAATTTCGTTTAACCTGCCCTAAAACATCCCAACAAAATGGCAAAGCCGAACGAATGATAGCATCATAAATAATGTCATTCGTACCCTCCTTTTTTAAGCTCACCTACCCCTACCTTTTTGGGTCAAGGTCCTTCATATGGCAACCTACCTTCTTAACCTTCTACCTTCCACATCAATTAGCAACAAAATCCCCTTACCAAACTGTTCCAAAAAGAACCCGACTACTCTCGTTTGCGCATCTTTGGATGCCTTTGTTACCCTCATCTTCACTCACCCCACAAATTAGCACCACGCGCTACACCTTGCATATTTTTAGGCTTTCCCGTCTACCACCACAGTTACCGTTGCCTCGACCTTGAAACCAACAAAATAATTCTCTCTCGACACATAACCTTCGATGAAACTCAATTTCTATATAAATCCATGACCCCCTCCTCCCCGGCCTCATATACTTTTCTAGATAACTCACCCGCATCTCCTATTTTTTACCACCTCCTTAATAATACACCACAACCCCACGTCCAATCTCACCATACTTCTCCTGCCCCTAATTCACAATTCCACCAGCCCGCTACACCTCTGCCCAACAACACCCCTGTTGGCCTATCTACCACCTCGGCCCAACACCCCCTTAACGAACCCCCTCAGCACATTTTCCTACCAACACCTTCACAACAGAACCCACTACTCCTTTTCAAAGCAGCCCCTTGGCCCACCAACCACCTACACCCCCCGTCACGGCCCACCAATCTCCAATTGACCCTCAACCCGCTCGAACTCATATCATGGTCACTCGGTCTCAATTGGGTATTGTCAAACCCCTTGAACGCTTATCTCTTCACACTTCGCCTATTTCTCCTATTCCCAAGTCTCCGTTTCTTGCTCTCAAAGACCCAAATTAGGGTAATGCTATGTATGATGAGTATAATGCGTTAGTTAAGAATGGTACTTTGACTCTTGTTCCGAGGCCGTCTGATGTTAACCTGGTTTGTTCTATGTGGTTATTTCAGCATAAATTTCATGCTGACGGTACTTTGAGTCGTTATAAGGCTCGACTTGTTGCTAACGGCAGTAGTCAACAACTCGGTGTTGACTTTGATGAGACATTTAGTTCGGTTGTTAAGCCGGCCACCATTCACACGGTTCTTAGTCTTGCTGTGTCTCGTCAATGGCCTATTCACCAACTTGATGTTAAGAATGCATTTTTTAACGGTGATTTATCTGAGACAGTATATCTGCATCATCCCCTAGCTTTGTGGACCCTCGTTATCCTCATCATGTATGTCTTTTGCAGAGATCTTTGTATGATTTGAAGCAGGCACCTCGTGCTTGGTTTCAGCGTTTTGCAGGTTACGCCACTCGGGTTGAATGTTCTCATAATCGCTGCGATTCCTCGTTGTTTATATATACACAAGGTTCATTTACTTATATATGTGGATGATATTATTCTCACAGTTTCTTCTCCAGTTCTACTTCAGCACATTATAGACTCATTACATAAAAAGTTTGACATGACCGATCTCGGGGCACTTAATTATTTTCTGGGCATCTCTGTTGTTCGTCATTCTACAAGCTTATTTTTGTCTGAGAAGAAGTATGCTCTTCAGCTCCTTGAGCGTGCTCACATGGTCCATTGCAACCCTTCTCGGACGCCAGTTGACACTGAGACTAAACTGGGTCCGAACGGTGTTCCTGTTCAGGATCCCACTTTATCTTCAATAAATCCGAGGGGGCGTTTTGGTATTATTTTTGTAACACCAATGGTGCTGTTTCACACTTTTTAACACCAGTGATGCTCCAAAACTACTGAGAGTTCACCAAATAAAATGAGAAGGCCCACTAGAGTTTATATTTGTTTCACACTTTTTATGCGGTTGGTTTTATTAGGGTTCTAGTAAATCCCTGAAATAAATCGACTATGTTACAGAAATTAGATTATTTACTAAAATAATCTTTTTTGAGTGTTTGACAAATTAGATTATTTGATTCCTCGATTTGTAAAATGACCAAAAAGGACTTTGTATATAAGTTTTGTTTATAAATTTATTAACAATGAAACAAATGACAATATATTTTTATTATCACTATGAAGTATGAACTTCTTTATATACTAGAAAAATAATTGAAAACATTTCCATGTACATGGTCCAAGAAACAATACGTCATCTACTTTTAGATCACCTCCATTATCCAGTATTCACACATTGACTTTACCAAAAGTTTAACCAACCATCATGGCATCATCTCCATTCCAACCACAAAACTTTAACCAAACTTGTTAAGTTTAACAAACCCATTTTTTTAATCGATTATCACCAAAAAAGTCATCACTGATCACAAATTCTTAACAGTGCAATTATGGTCTTCGTTGATCCGTGGCTGGAGCAATACCATCGAAGTCAAGGATGATTGTGGCTTAACAATTGAATCAAGGTTACATGTGAATGATTTATGAGGAAGAAGATGAATTATTATCTGAGGGTATATTGGTCATTTGACTACTAACATATTGCTTCAGGAGACCACGTTTTCAAAAAGCACCTCATTACTTACTTTTTCAAAACGTCAGTTTGGAACTCATAAAACGCAGAAAAGCACTTTTATCATTTTGACATCCAAACACTAATTTTAGATTATCTACGTTTTGAAAACGCAATAAGCAGATAATCACGTCCTAACCGCAACCCCAAACACCCCCCTGAGAGTTCACCAAATAAAATGAGAAGGCCCACTAGAGTTTGTATTTGTTTCACACTTTTTATGCGCTTGGTTTTATTAGGGTTCTAGTAAATCCCTGAAATAAATCGACTATGTTACAGAAATTAGATTATTTACTAAAATAAATGAGCCTCCAATCAAACAACAGGTTCGCTAATTTTCTGTCATTTTAAATGTTCATAATTTATTGTATAATTGATTTTACATGTTGCTTGAATTTTGTATACAATATTAGCTTTGTAATGGATTTAGACCTAAGAGGGTGTTTGGGTTTGCTTATTTTTTCTGATTTTGCTTAAAAATAAGCACTTTTGGGAATTGTTTTTTGAATTTTGCTTATTTGGTATAAAAATGCAATAAAATGGAAGAAGCTTTTAATCTAATCCATGTATAATTGGTTTTATGTTACATATGATGGTAAAAATAAGTAGATGATATGAACACATTAAACTGCTTATTTATGGTTAGAAATAAGCTAGATAAGCAGTTAAAAAAAAGCAATCCGGAATACCCTCTTAGAACTGGAAAGTGATCCTTTTATGCTTTAATTATGATTGCAAAAACAAAATTATCTGAATAGTAATATAAATCTTTGAAGACTTTTTGCCTGTTTGAGCGGCAACATAAGCGGATCGAAACTGGTCCATTTGACCCATTCCTTTTTGAGAAGTTTTTTTTGACCAAATTTCGCTTAAAACGGGTCAAAATTAATGTTGAACTTTATTTCAAATTCTTATTTTAAAACTAGGAATTACTGTAATATATTTATAATGCATTTTAGGTTAGATATGATAGTAAAGCTAAGCAGATAAGCAGAAAAATAAGCCATCCCAATTCCCAAATACCCTTTAAAAACTTGAAAGTTGAACCTTTTTACACTTGTTTATCCAATTCCTAAAACGTTTTATATTGGTTTTATACATGGAAAATTGACTCTATGAAGACCTTGTACCTGTTTGACCAGTTGATCCATTTGACCCGTTCCCCTTTTAGCTATGTTTTTTATTGACCCGTTTGGAATAAACGGATTGAAACTGATGTTTGACTTCATTTCTGTCTCTTCATTCACTGAATTGCTTATTTTAAAACCAGGATTGATCTGATATACTTCTTTTGTTAGTACGAGTTTGACGGATTGACCGTAAATATGGCTAAAGAATGGATAAAGAGGGATGAAAGCGCGAAACAAATGCTGCAAAGGGTTCTTAAAGAGAGACCATTATTGCTTTTACCTCAACCCCTTCACAGAGTACCTCTTGGGACCCACAACATTGTCGAGATAGTAGGCCCATCTCCTTCTGCCAAAACCGAGATCTTGTTACAAATGGCTGTCAATTCTATTCTTCCCAAAACCCGAAATGGAGTACAGTATGGAGGGTCAGAACATTCTGTCTTATTTATAGACTTGGATTGTCGACTCGACATCTTTCGCCTTTCACACTCACTAAAACAAAGAATAAGTGAAGCCAATAAATGGCATAAAACCACGAATAATCAAATGGGCGTTGAATATGATGAAATGGGCTTATTTGGTGACTGCATGAAGCGTTTTTCATACACTCGTTGTTATGATAGTTTTGAGTTTCTTGCTGCTTTAAAGGGGTTACATAACAAACTCGCGAATGACAGTAAAAAAACTGTTTATGTTCTTATGATTGATAACGTTGGAGCTTTTCATTGGATTGATCGTAGCTTCTCGTCTTTGTCACAAGGGAATCCCAACAGGAAAATTTTTGGTCTTCAAAGTGTGTTTGAAACCGTTGTTAAAGAGATAAAGAAGCTATTGTTGCTGCATCCGATGCTTGTTTTAGCTACAAAGACGGTTACAAGTCAAATCAAAACTTCATATTCTGGTCGGGTTTCAGGTTTCTCAAACAATGCATATCGGGAGTATATGCCATTAATCTGGCAGTCGTTTGTTACACACAGGATTCTTGTGAGACCTTTAGATGACAAAAGAAAGGTTCAGGATCCTGTTAGTTATTTTGCAGAGTGGTTATTACCAGCTTTAAATTTCTCAGATGAGTTTGTTGTCGGCGACACTGGAATTTTGACTTCATTTTGAGGACAGTTAACACTGTGCATTGGCACGTTTTGGTATCTTAGTTCATCCATTCTGCTCGATCAACTTCACAACCTTATGTTACATGAACAAGAAATATCCTCTTGTGATTGGGTCTACCATTCGGTAAGCGAGTGATGGTAAATATTGAACATTTAGCCTCTAGAAGACACCTGTGGCAAGCTTAAAGTTTTCTTCTTTTCAAGTAACAAGTTTACGATTAGACTAGAATTACCAAACAGTTTATAAGCGATCTATATACTTGAGGGTGGACAAAAGGTTTTCAAAATGTGCATATATCCATATCTATATCATTGTTTCATTGTGGTTTTGAAGTTTTTTTAAAATAATAAGTGTAGTTCGATGACATCGACAATTTTTTGATATGGATGCTGAGATTGGAATTAGATTGTTTATGATTAATTGAAGAAGTGCCATTTTTTTTAGGTTGAAAGAAGTATCATTTACAAGGCATGTTTTCAGATTTTTAGGTTGAAGAAGTGCCATTTGTTTATACCTGTCTGCACCATGCATTTATTTTACAGATGTATATGGCTTTGGTTCATAGGGTATTCGATTATATTCTTAGGACTTAGTAGCCGATGCTAATGTGTGGATGATAAAATGTCCAGAATTATTTCTTTCTACTTTCAAACATTTGCTGAATGTATAATTAAAAATGTGGTATAGCAATATTGCATTGGCTGGAGCTAGGGGTGTAAAAAAACCCAACCCAACCTGACCCAAACTCAAACCCGATTAAACCTATTCGGCTGGTTTACTCAGGTAAAAAAAAATTATTCGGGTTATTCGGGTCAACCCTAGTAACTCGAGTACTAAATAGGGTCGGATATCGGGTTGAAGTTTTTGGCTAATTCAGGTTCGGGTCGATCTGTTTGACCCGAATAAGGTATTTTTTAATATTTTTTTAATAAATCATGTATCTAAATTAGAAAAAATAGGCAATTTTATGAACATTTTACTTATATTTTGGTTGACCTGAACCCGAATGGACTCGGCCCGAATTGACCTGAACAGACTAACCCGAGTTCAAATAGGGTCGGTTATAGCCTCGACCCGAATTAACCTGAACCTGACCAACCCGGCCTGATTAACACCCCAGCAAAGGTGCAAAGTCAACATCGGGCATTTTATAGTGCAATTAGCTTGGGTACACCTCCCTGAAAGTTTATTGCTATCTGTCTTTTAGAAAGCAATTCATGATTCATTTTTCTTTGCAAACAAGTGATGAGATATCCAGCATCGGAAAGATTTGATGTTTTAGCAAGCATTAACGAAGATCTTTGTTGATGCTTTGTATCAGTTGGGTGTTTAATTGCTTTTCATTAGTCATTGTAAGTTATTAATGTCCTGTTTGGTTGAACTAGAAATAGTATAGATCCAGTTTAATTTTGCAGCTTAGAGCATGTCTTAGGTTGTACTCCCTCCATCTTAAAATTGTGGGAATTCAAGTTTATCATTTTACCCTTTTTTGAAAGTAATATTACAAACTTTAAAGATATTAATTAATTCGTTAGTGGTAAAACTGTCATTTCACAAAAAATAAGAGAGCAAACAGTAATAATTATGTTTTTCTTAAACAATATGTTTGTTGACGAGGGATAATTATTTTAAGACAACGAGAGTATTTTCTGATTATAAAAAAATGTATCATCTTGTAACACTTGAGTCATTTGAGAAAGTAATACAATGCGTGCTAATGGTACCTACAAACATTTCCTCTATATAACATTTAGTGGCTGTTAGGAGATAACGGTCGTTATGCGCCAAAAAATAATAAAATATTAAATGAATAGTGGTTTGAGTGAGGGTGAACATTAGAGCGCACAGTATTTTAACGGTCGTTAGTTAACGGCCGTTAATTAACGACCATTATTTTTTTTCATAACTTTCATATTAAAAAAAAATAGTCCGACACATTTTACGTAATTGGTCCTACATGTTCGAGTACTAATGGTCGTCAGTTAACCGATCGTCTGTTTAAATTTTTATTTTTTTTATTTAACTTTCATATTAAAAAAAACTTTTTTGTTATAACTTTTAAGTATATATATTATTTTTTTAAACTTTAATATAAAAAAAAAAATACTCCAACACAGATTTTGCGCAATTAGTCCTTCGTGTTAATGGTCCGTTGCTAAATTAGTCCACCCAAACGCGTAGCGCAGGTATTCCAACTCGTTTTTCACAAGTAGCAACAACTATTGTGAATGATAGCGAAAGGTTGGCAAGAGCTTGACAATTTCTTTAGGAGGGCTAAGTGTCACTCCTCCAAATTATTGCAGCGCAAGGTAACCAAGGTATGACTTTATAGCACAAAGATACAAGATATAAAGAACGACCTATACATGAGTCGTTTAAAATACATCGTTTGATTTCATTATATATGACAAAGTTTTGAACAAGACAAGTTCGCAAGTTTCACATCAAATAAAATATAGTTTTGAAATACAATCAAACATAAAAAGTTCATGCAGTAAATCTTCAATGTAATGCAACCGCCAACGAGTGACTCTAACATGAAACTCCAAAGTGCTAGCCAAAACAATGCAAGTTACGGACCTGAGAAATACATGCTAAAACGTCAACATAATGTTGGTGAGATCATATGTTTAATTTAATAACAACGTGGACCACAAGATTTTCGGGTGTGACTATTATAACAAATACAATATCACTAAAAGTATTTACTATTGCACTAAGCTCATAACACCGAAGCTTTGATCGACGTTTACGTTGTTACAAGTTGTTGCCCTGGTAGGTGTCTAACCCAAGAACAACTAGAATTCCCCAAATAAAATGCGTCCGTTTGACATGGTAATCAAGTAAGCGATACAAACCCGGACGAGGGTGTCAACCCTAATAGATCTATTCATAACATTCATGCTTATTACGTAATTAACGGTTCATGATAGTGGAGGCCATAACGGGTTATGAAACTCACCTCAACAAAGTAGTGATAACGGAAATAATACGCAAGCTTTAGTGAAACCAAGTGTCCTAACCGTGACCTAATTCAATAAGACGCCTTATGTACAATACAATATGTTATATATGCATATGAGTTTTAGAGAGTTTTATGACCCATATAAACTTGTAGTGTAGTTTTATAAAGTTTTTACATGTGAAAAACATTTAAAAAACTAAACATTTCATTTTATACCAAAGCAGAAAATATAGTGAGCTGTTAGGATTTTCACTCGAATTTAAACGGCCATAACTCACTCGTTTCTTAACGTATGACTTCGAAACGAACACTTACACTTAGGTATGTGTCTTAACTTTCCAAATTTTATGGCAACTCTCCGGATTCAAAGTTTAAGGTACTCAAATAATGGTTGCAAGACGCGGAGGTCAGCATCTAGAGCTGTTGGACAACCACTCTTGTAAAAATTGTTTGAAAATACTAAAAAATTCAGAATTCATAAATTGTCACAGAATTCTTCCTACGACCTTATAGTACACTGTAGTGAAAAGATATTTGCCAAAAGGGTTCTTTAAAATGGTTAAAACTATCTTGCAAAATGGTTATTTTCTTGGCAGATTTAGGGTTTCTTGTCACTAAGTTTTAAACCAACTTATAACACAACAAATTTATAAAGGTGATATGAAATAGTGCATGTTATGATAAATATGAGTAAATTAGGATATAATGAGATGCTTACACGAAATTGATGGTATTTGGAGGTCAAGAAGTGCACAAAAACTAACCCAAAAGCTTAGAAAACCATATAACTCCAAACCTTAGACTTCCTTTGAGACCCTTATAAATTCTTCACCCTTTCTTGGATACTTCTTGAAATGGATGAGTTTATGAGAGTGTTTTGGTGTTTAAGTGAGTGAAAAATGATGCTAGTTGATGTCTTATATAGTGCAAGAAATGGAAAGGGTCAAAAGTAGTTTTTCTACACAATAGTGACATGTATCACAAGAAGGGAGTTTGAGTGTGTATGGGGAATGGGGAGGGGTATTGAGCCGTCCATATGGAGTGACAAGGGGGAGGGAAAAGACTTATTGAGAAGACTAGCCCTTTGGGATGGGCTAATTTTGGTGCTCAAAAAAGGGAGGGAAAATGGTTTTTTAATGTGTATATACTAGTAGATGTATTATCTCAAAGGTGGTGAGGATATTTGGTATGTAGTGAATGCATGCATGAAAATATAATGCAAGACTTGAAAAATTTACGTAAAATTTGTAAAATCGAATGCATTTTATTATAAAATCATACCCATGAGAATAATAATGTACTTGTTAAACATAGACTAAACTTAGTCTAGAGACGGAATACGTTCAAAGATGTTTCTCGTTGTACGCGGGATAACTTAACCGTTATACGTAAAGTCAAATATTCACGTGTTTAGAATAAAACGTTCAAGTTTATGAATAAATTCGAGCCTAAAATTGTCAGTTGTCACTGTCTCCCATAGTTAAGAGAATTTCGTTCCGAAATTCAGTTTGTGGTATTCGGTGATGATGTGTTTGGGAAAAGATGCAGGTATTTGTTACAGATTTGATCTTTACGATTCCAAGTGAATTCAGGCTCTCTCCTTGAATTCCA
Source organism: Tanacetum coccineum (assembly GCA_026074375.1). NCBI lineage: Eukaryota > Viridiplantae > Streptophyta > Magnoliopsida > Asterales > Asteraceae > Tanacetum > Tanacetum coccineum. Next base: position 26,182 of record BQNB010000038.1, on the reverse strand, counting down.
TCGAACCTTAACAATCAGAATACGAATTTGTTTCAACTGTTTGATTTTTCGATCCAAAATTTCCATCGGTTCCTCAACGAAGTATAGTTTGTCATTAACTTGAGTTTCCTTCGGTGGAATAACGAGTATTTCATCCGATAAGCATTTTTTTCATATTCGAGACATGAAACGTGTTATGAACGCCACTGAGTTCTTACGGTAGTTCGACTCGGCAAGTTATCAAGCTAATTCGAGACATGAAACCTGGTATGTGTTTAATTACACATACTATTTTCCATTAAAACGGAATTAAATGACCAAAAACGTACCAAAAATACATTGTATTTGTATGTTTTGCATTTGTATTGTGCAGGTAACGGATATCTAAGAAAAGGACAAAAACAAAGCCAAAACGACAAAACCGGGCACGAGAACGGAAAAAGCGTGAAGAAAAAGTCAAAGTCAAACAAAGTCAACCCCGACAAAGTCAAAGGTCAAAGCCGAAGCCGTAATCGAAGAAATACTTAATGGGCCCACCCTTACCCATCTAATGAGCCGGGGCAGCCCATTAAGTGTTAATGACAAGACTTATACAAGCAAATAGCCCTAAATCCATAAATTGGCCCAAACCCCTTTCTAAATACAAACAGGCCCAATCCTAAGCCCAAAACCTTTAACTGTAAAGACTTAACAGCCATCCAAACGACTGTTAGTCTTTTATTTCACCACAAGGACCATCATTGCAATAAGAATATACAACTTCAGGGACTGAAGTTGTATACATCCACAAAAATTTTTACCACAAGGACTGTGGGTGTAAAACAACAATACTAGTTGAGGGGCCAAATGTGCCAATTCACAAACCTTTTACCCAGTTAAACAAAACAAGTTTTCCCGCCAATTTCCCCTGTTCATCACCCCTGTCACTCTCACCTCGTCTACTGTACCCCCAAACAAAACCACCCCTTTCCCTTAACCCCACTTCATCACATGGGGCATTTGCCATGTTGGCAATCCCCCAACACCCCATTCGTCAATGAAAAAAAAGACAAGAAAATCAAGGGTTTTGATCACAAGACTTGGAGAACACACATTTTGGACGACTGAGATGACTTTTGGGACTCACTCACACAAGAAACACAAGTTCTCAAATGTCTCACAGAACAAGCACAACAAGAAGACCAAGACTTGGAGTTTTTAGTATAAGTAGAAGCATTGTAGCTCATTGTCAAATTGTCAAGTCTTGTTTTAGCAAAATTAGACCATTTTAATTTAGTTGTCATTTAATTTACCTGTCATTTAAATTCAAGCATTGTAAATTTTCAAGTTAATGAAATTTCAAGTTTTCTTTAAATACTGTCATTTACATACATTGTCTTTTAAATACTGTCATTAAGCTCTTATATAAGTTTTTGGGTTCATTCAAAGCTTATTTAAAAGCTTGTTTAGTTTTCTGTCTTAAAAAATCAAGAAAATCACAAAAAACTCACCCCTCAATTACCTCAACTTAATTTGGATGATAAGCTAGCCTGGGAAAAGCTTATAGACCATACTAGCTTGTCTTTGACAAGCTAAAGCTTGTAGATCAGCTTCTTGTAAGCTTAATCACCCTTGTTTTGAGCAAAGAGAATTGCGAGTTCTTACTTTTTCATTTTTGCTTATTTACTGTTTGTCTCCTTATTTCCTGCTTATTGTTGTTTATTTTTGTTGTTTATTGCTTATGTATGCTTTTTTTATACTTATATGTCATTTGTTCAAGTTTTTCTTAAAACTGTCTTAAATAGCTTTAGAAGTGCTTAATATGTCTTGCTTATTTTGAGTGCTTATTACTGTGTTATTATTGCTGCTTATTGCTTATTATTCATTGTTGGCCATCTGTCCTTTAAGAATCTTGCTTAAATCTTTGAAAATCAGCTTAAAAAAGGATTTTTCAAACTTAAAGGGGTGTTTGGGATAAGAGTCCAATGTGGGTCAAAATTGGTTTAAAAACTATTTGGGTCACTTGGTTAACTTATACAAGCCCTTCAAAAAGTTGTTTTGAGTTTGGTTTATGTTTCATTTTAGAGTCTCAATGCAGATTAAAAGGGTTGGTTAAGTGTGCATGTGTTTTGAGCAATTGGTATACAAATCTGTCAAGTGTTTTTCAGTGTTAAAAAGTCATTTTTCATTCTCAAATTTAGATAAGCTAAATAGGAATTAGGTCTTGAAATTTCTTACTCAAGTAGTTAGTAGTCCATATTTTATCTGTTTCAACTTATTTTATATTTTTAACTTATTTTACTAGCTTAAATTCAGGCCTGCAAAACCTCTTTTGTCTTTTCAAAACTAACACTCAGCAGCTACTGAGTGAAAACACCTTTTTCACAAGACTTTTTCATGGTTTATTTTTATTTCAAACTGCTTTTTGTTTGCTGATTATTGTAGCCCTTTGGATAAGCTTTAAGGTCATATAAGTCCCAAAGCCATAAGGATCCATTTTGTGGCTTAAAATTAAGCTCAAAAAGTGTCCCTAGGCTGTTTTGATTGACTGTTTTAGCCATTTTGGCTTATTTGTTTTTTATAGCTTTTCTGCTTATTTTCCCTTGCTTAATTTGTTCATAATTGCTTATTAGGTGTAGTATAGTATCTGTTTTAGCTTATTTGTCTCTTAGTTGCTTATTTGTGCTTAAAAAGTAAAGTAGTTTTGCCCTTTTAGTCACTTAGTGTAAAAAAATCAAAACTGCCTGCTTATTGTTGCTTGTTCCCAGCTTATTTTAGGGTTGTATAAAAGGTTGTTTTTTAAACTTTGATGTTTTTGCTTATTTTATATGTTTTTTTAAAAAAAGAAAAAAAATATTTTTAAAAAAGAAGAGGTCATAAGGGTCGAACCTGTGACCTCCCCTTTACCAAACCAACACACTTAACACACACTTCCAATACCATCAGCACCAGTAGGGCCATCTGGTCTTCTTGTGCACAATTTATTTCTTAAACACACTTTGGCTTCCTTTTTTAAATTATAAGCCGTAGCTTATTTAGGCTTATTTGTAGCTTATTTGTTAAGCTGGCTTATCCAGCTTATTTTTCCTAGGCCCTTTACAACATTTGGGACTTTTGTGAAATTTTTCATAATTTTTCAAACTTATTTGTTATTTTTTATCCTTTTTCGTAGTTTAAAATTTTGAAAAGTCATTTAAAAATAGCAAATTAATTCAGAAAAATACAAAAAACTATTTTTTAGTTTTAGAATTAATATTTTGAAGTTTACAAAGTTTAAAAACATTTTCATCATTTTTAGATTTTAAATTTCATTTTTAGCTTTTTAATTTAAGTTTAGAAATTAGTTTTAAGTTATATAAAGTAGTTAAAAATAGTTTTCTTAGTTTTTATCATATTTTAGACTTTTCTAAAGTAGAAAATCATTTTTTGGAATTTTTAGGTATTAATTTGTCATTTTCTAGGATTTTAAATAGATTAAATAGGTTTTTAATTCATAGAAAATTATTAAAAAGTCAAAAAAATATAATTCCTTTTTAGAAAATTTTCTTTTATCATTTTAGAGGTTTAGAAACTAAGTTTGCATTTTTAGGGTTAATTTTGATTTAGTGGATAATTTAGACGCATTTTAGGATTCCTGTTATATGATTTCTTTGATAAATGCATTATTTGTTAGTATTAGCATGCCTTTTTTGTATTTCCCATAGAATTAGAAATCAAATCCAATCAAATCTTGTTCCATTCAAACATCGAATATCAAACCGACTTTCGACTCTCAAATTTGCACTCCTCGTCGGGAAAACAACCCGAGAATCTCATATACTACTCGGATTTCATTGATTTTCTTTCTTTAAACCTTTTCAAGGGTCTCTTGATTTGGTTGGGTTAATATAAGTAGTATATTGTTATTATATATTATTTATATACGACCCTAAAGCGAGAATTCAAAACTTTCGGTTTAGCTGTCCTTATTTTTCGAAACGAATTCCGCCTTCCATGGCGAGACTTTCAACATAACCTTATCTCCAACTTGAAATTCTAAAGGTTTACGCCTTACATCTGCGTAACTCTTCTGGTGATCACGTGCGGCCTGCAGCCTGTTTCGTATCTGTACAATATTCTCAGTTCTTTCATAAATGATCTTTGGACCAGTGAGTTGACTATCTCCAACCTCAGTCTAGCAGATGGGCTATTAACACTTTTGTCCATAAAGTGGCTCAAACGGTGCAACCTTGATGCTGGTATGGTAATTATTGTAGTATGAAAATTTGACTAGAGTCAAATGGTTATCCCAACTATTTCTAAAATCAATCACACAGGCGCGTAACATATCCTATAGTGTTTAGATAGTCCTTTCACTCTGGCCATCTATCTGAGGTAGGCTTTTATGGTCTGTATACACGGTACACCTTGTACCATACAAGTAGTGTCTCATGATCTTAAGAGCAAACACTACAACTCCTAATTTCAAACCATGAATCGTATAATTCTTTTTGTGAATTTTGAGTTGACGAGATGTATACTAGTCCTTTGTGCGAGACATCGCAGTAAACCACAAAATCATCAGTTCCTTCTGGTAAAGATAAAATCGGTGCACTACAAAGTTCCTATTTCATTAGTTGAAAAACTGACTCTTGCTTTTCTTCCTAATCAAACTGCTAATTCTTCTAAGTTAGTTTGGTCGATTTCTTAGCTATCTTATAAAAACCTTTAGTAAATCGTTTGTAATAACCGACAAGACCTAAACATTGGTGTATCTCTATGGGGGTTCTAGGTGTAGCCTAATCCTTGATAGCTTAAATCTTTGTAGGGTCAATGTGTATGCCTTGACTATCAATTACATGTCTAAGAAATTGTACTCTTTAGATCCAAAATTCACACTTAGAAAATTTAGCATACAATTTATCTTTCTTAACAAGTTCTAAGATTAATTTTAGATGTTCTTGATGTTCTTTTTAAATATCAAGAATTACCTACTCGATTAACTTCTAAACTTAATGCACGTATTTCGTTCTAAGCATCTAACTTAAGGTTTCATACAAATTTAAATACCATTATAAGCTTCCCATTTGTTCAAATTTTATTTCTTAAGAATCCAACTTGTTTCATTTTCCATTCTCTACTCGTAATCATGTCATAACGGATACACCAAACCCACTCATTTATAATTTTTTATTTACCTAAAGAGGCATCCCATTCTTGTAAATAAGGAATTATAAACTTATGGTTCGATGATTTACAATTTCTTTATTTAAATGAAAAGGAGTCCCAATTAATTTAAATAAGGAGATTATAAATCATCCTACTTAAGAATTCCTGACACAACACTCATACTCACTTAAACTTTCTACCAGCACCCGTGAGGTTATGAGTGGCTCAATTATTGCCAAACTTCAGGGTTGTCTTCTGTATGACATGATTCTTCAAAATCACAAGAAGTAAAGAAGGATAAGACATTATAAAGCCGTGTTCCAAAAGTAGGTGTTACAAGGCAACACATTATGAGGTGGCAAGTTAAAGTCGTGTTCTAATTAAACGACATGTTTCTAGGCGGTGGATTACGAGGTGACGTAGGTGTTCCAAAAGTAGGGGACGAATGTTCAAACTCGTCTTCGAAGACGGATAATAAGATATCCAATGGGATCGACAGTCTGTGACGGGTTTCAATATCATATAAAACAACATTATTTAAGGTCATGGAAAACTTTTAGATACCATTAAATCACTCACAATGTCTTAGAAATAAACGATACAATTGTATCACTTACAATGTATTGAAAGTAAATGAGACCATTGAAATGAATGAGCATGCATAACAGTTTAGTGATTTAGTGCGTGAAATGTTTGTCATTAAATGGCTATAGTCTAGGCCTACTAATGCAACCTAGTTCTCTATAACCGAGGCTCTGATACCAATGAGTCACACCCCTAAAATATTACATCGGAAGGTAATTAGGCCATAACTTCATAGCACAAAGATACAAGATATAAAGAATGACCTGTACATGAGTCGTTTAAAATACATCGTTTGATTTCATTAAAAAGGATAAAGTTTTCAACAAGACAAGTTCACAAATTTCACATCAAATAAAAGATAGTTTTGAAATACAATCAAACGTTTAAAGTTCATGCAGTAAATCTTCAATGTAATGCAACCGCCAACGGGTGACTCTATTATGAAACTCCAAAGTGCTAGCCGAAATAATGCAAGTTACGGACTTGAGAAATACATGATAAAATGTCAACATAAAGTTGGTAAAGGTTTAATTTAATAACAACGTGGACCATAAGATTTCCGGGTGTGACTATTATAACAAATACAATATCACAAAAAGTATTTAGTATTGTACTAAGCTCATGACACCGAAGCCTTAACCAACGTTTACGTTGTTACAAGTTGTTGCCCCGGTAGGTGTCTAACCCAAGAACACCTAGAATACCCCAAATGAAATGCGTTCGTTTGACATGGTAATCAAGTAAGCGCTACAAACCCGGATGGGGGTGTCAACCCCAATAGATCTATTCACAATATTCGTGATTACTACGTAATTAACAATTCATGATAGTGGGGGCCATAGTGGGTTAACGGGTACTTAGGCAATCCGTAAAAGTTTAAAGTACTTGTGTCCATAAGTAAAAACGAGCAATGTGTTCTCATCCTAAAGTAATTCAAGACGAGTGTTAAACAAGTAAACGTGGGGCTATGAAACTCACCTCAACAAAGTAGTGATAACGGAAACAATACCCAAGCTTTAGTGAAACCAAGTGTCCTAACCGCGACCTAATTCAACAAGACGCCTTACGTACTATACGATATATTCTATATGAATATGAGTTTTAGAAAGTTCTATCACCCATATAAACTTATAGTAGTTTTATAAAGTTTTCACATGTGAAAAACACTTAGTGTCACACCCCCAAAATATCGCAACGGAAAGGTAACCGAGGTATGACTTCATAGCATAAGGAACACAAGATATAAAGAACGACCACTACATGAGTCGTTTAAAAATACCTCGTTTGATTCATTTAAAAAAATAAAGTTATCCAAAAAGACAAGTCTCAAAGTTTCACATCAATATACAAGATAAGTTTTGATACAATCAAACGATAAAAGTTTATGCAAGAAATCTCTAATGGGACACAACCGCAATGGTGACTCTAACATGAGATTTCAAGTGCTAGGCAAGATCATGTAAGTTATGAACCTGAGAAATACATGCTAAAATGTCAACATAAAGTTGGTGAGATCATAGGTTTAAGTAAGTATAAACGTGGACCACAAGATTTCTGAGTGTGACTATTTTAACAAATACAATATCACAAAAAATGTTACGATTACACTAAGCTTATGACACTGATGTGTCGTCGTGTAGGTTGTTATTTTAGTTATCAAGTTTTACATTTATATTTTGCCGACCTAAAACGATACTTTAACGGGCAGTGTACCCGATCAGATGTAGCTTCGTTGGTAAGTAGGGTGTCGATCACTAAGAGCGAGAGTGTTAATCTATAGTTCTATCAATATTTTGGTTAACTAAACTAAGTTAATTTAAAATATGTTAATTATAATCTATGTTAAACCTATGCTAAACCTATGCTAAACCTATGTTAATCCTAATTCTAGCGGATAAGGAGGGATTCTGTCTGAGAGACTGCCACAGGTTTTGTGGTGACTTAAATCAATTTAAAACATAATAACACACGCAAGCAGATAATCAAAAGATAGAAGAGCGGTCTAGCCAAATATAAGAAAACTTTATTAACCATGATTAATCCAATTAAAACGCTGGTTTGTTTATTTTAGTGCAATGAGTGCTTATCTCGAGGCATCATATCATTCCAAGATTTAGGCGGTACTTCTTCCTAAACCTAAACACGTAGAATCCTGTCACGATTAAAAGCATCCGCATAAAGCATCCTATTTGCTGATTATAATCTATCTTAGAAGATTAATAACGGTGATCTTATTAAACCCTAGCTCATCAAGACTTTAGCTACTTACTACTTAATGGCTCTTTATATACTAGTAGTCTCCTGTCCGAGTCTTTACTAAAGGAATCAGTACGTTATTTGTTGATCCTAGGTCACATGCTAGTCCAACTTGTTCACCTAAACCAATGGTAAAGATAGGTCAATATTTGTGATCCTATTACTCTAGATATATAAATCACAGAGATGTAGAGACATCCTGGCATCTAGCTAGCGAGATATTTTGCATTCCTAGATCCAGTTGAATGATGGGTCGCATACTTAAGCACGTAAACACGTATGAATTGATAAACTTAATCAACAATCAACGATATATTAAGCGATCGATATAAACAAACCAAACATTTAAATCTTCATAATCATGGCTAATACCCAAGGGTATTAGCCCTTAACCATTGTAATTAATACACGAATAATCAATCAACTAAGGTAAACTAACCGAGTTAAATGAATGATACCAAAAATTAAACGATTAAAAGAGTATAGGATTACAAGGTGTTTCCTATGGAATTAGTAGCTTTGCTTGACCTCTTCTGCTCTTCTTGTCTTCTGAAAATCAACTTTTGTGGTTAAGTTATCGAAAATATGATCAAGCATACCTAAAACTCGTTTTTCGGGTTTTCTATTTATAGTGTCTGGAATTTGGTCGATATCGCGTATTGGTTGGGATCAATACGACATATTAGGAGTTTCTTAAACTAGGGACCACGTTCTATATCTTTCAGAATATTTTATTACTATATCTTAAATACGGCGTATAGAAGTCTTCTGGATACTGCGTATAGGTCTTTATTCTTCGTGGTTTCTTGTGAAATGTAGGCGCAGATATGCCGTATCTTCCTTGATGGATACGGCATATTGGATGTCAGAACAATATTCTTCAAATTTCTTCGTTTTTGCTCCAGAATGCGTGCCTTTTAGCTAATCTTCAGAAAGTACTCTATAATTACTGCAATTCTCAAATATAAACGATTAAGTATCAATTCTTGCAATAATTATATAAAATGGGTAAGAATCGCGGGATAAATGATGCTATAAAAGTGACCTTATTTGATGTCATCAAATATCCCCCCACTTGAATCCTACTTGTCCTCAAGTAGCCTTTAGAAATTTATGAAAATGTATCCCTAAGGATTTTTTTCGTTAAGCATTTATTCGATCAATTACCAGTACACAACCAAACACCTCACGAAATAGAAAGATGAAAACACTCAAATCACTCGACTAATCTATGTGGTAACATGTAACTAATTCGCTCAATTGCTCGGTCGTGACGAGTATTCTATCATAAGCTTGACAAGGATATATATCTCCACCACTAAAGCTAAAGAGTAACAAGTTTATAAAGGTAAACTGGGTTAAAAAGGCTTAAAAGGGTTTGACCAATCTTTATAATCTCTATCGATACCAATATTCCAGAAAAGGTGACAAAATCACACATACACACCCATAACGGTGTGATTGACACATATGACTGCATTCGAACCTTAACTCGAATAAGCAAAAGAAAAGGACTAGTAGTCTTTACCAAAAGTCATAAACCAGCAAGGGCGACAAACCACATATGCACATCCATAACGATGGAATAGACACATGTGATTGCTCGCATCCTCATTCGAATAAAACCTAAGGATAGAAATTAGGAAAAGGAAATAATTGTTGTTAAATAAAAAATTACAAAACAAATAGATTAAGTCCAAACAAATAAGGTATAAGTTGCTAGATACTTTCTCGACCGTTCCCATGATAAAGACACATAAATATTTACACAAACGTCTTGATCATAGATCAACAAAAACAACCTTAGTTGGCGTTCCCATAACGGTCAACTTCCCAATCATCCATACTTATACATACTTTTACAATATCAAGTGGCGATATCTACCACTTTATATAAAACTTTACATCGTTGATTTATAACACGTATCAACGAATAATCGATCCTTCAAATAATACCATTGGTTTAAGCTTTAACGAACCGACTATCTCCATAATTTCCTCCTCTTTTTTGCAGAGATTTTCTAATTTTTTTGATTTTTTAAACATAAACAATACACTACAAATCTCGGTGTAATTCACCATATTCACGATCATAATAGCTCCGGATAATTTCTTCCATAATTCTTCATTCTTCAGACATACCAATAATTGTGATGGTAGTAAAAATACACGAGTTTAACTACTTTTACATTCCCAATTGCAATGTGCAATTTTCCCAACCATAGCAGAGATAGAAAATGACACAAGAAACAGGTTATACATACTTTACAAAAGCAACTAGCAACTGATAAATGAACTTAATCTAACAGGGTAGGCTAAGGTGTAAAGGTGTAACGAAACAAATAGTTGGTGAAAACAGGAATGGTTAAACAGGTTTTTCTAGGGGAATCTTACTCTTAAATTTAGAGTAAACAAAGGGTTTATGCGGGGTGGTTAGTTAAATACATAACATATATAGGATTTTTGGGTGTAATCCTAGAAATTTACCAATTTAAACAAGTTACTCCAACTAAATCCATAGTACTCATTATTGTCGTCTCGAATAGATATACCAAGCCAAGTTCTAAAGTCTACAACATCACCGGCACACTCATATTTTTATGGGATTTAGGTAAATATTTGGAAACGGATAAGGCTGAATCCTCACAATATCTAATATAGGTTTTGTGTGCAGGTTATGTAACTAGTAATTTCACAAAAGTATGCTTATTTTTTTTAAATTTAAGCATAATTTAAGCATATTAATGTGAAAAATAGGACAAGTAACGTTCTAACTCCCATCCCCCCACTTAAATTATACAACACCCTTGTTGTATAAAAATAACATTAAAAACAGGAAATAAAAGAATTAGAACGAGAAACTCTCCTGATATTTGCTCGGTATGATTCTCCATGTTGAGTATATGAGCAAGAATGTGTGTTCTAAATGCGTCTGGATGCCAGCATGACTACTACACACATAAGATTCTAGATTATAGATACTCCACCAATGTTGTCTATTTCTTTCTAGCGAGGTCCTGTGCAAGATATAAGAAAACTATGCAATCCTATATCGGGTATCTTACGGTTAATAAAAAAATAAAAACACAAAAACTGTACAGGAAGTCGATACGCCGTATCCCAAAACCAGGATACGCCGTATTCAGACCTGTAAAAAGTATCAGAATACGGGCCAGTCTGCCAAATATGCCATATCATATAATGAATACGCCGTATAGACAGAACTGACAATAATGTTTTAAGTTTAGAAAAATTAAAAGGACTGATAACGTCCAGACATTTAATACGCCGTATGGTATGGAGCGAATATGCCGTATTGATGTCTGGGATGTAACAACCGTGATTTAATCAGGTTAGTGATACCTTTAGATATGGCTAAGAGTTCATTTGTGTGTTTCTTGTGTGCTATGTGTAATATATGTGTGCTAAGTGGTTTGAATAGGTGTAGGATATCATTTTGAGGTGTATGATCATCTCATTTTGAGTGCGTTTGTGTTTAGTGATAAGTATTCCATTTGTTCACGAATAGTGATAATGGAAAAGTAATGGCGTATTTCATGTAATGCTACGTCAATAGTTGGATGATTTTGTATTAAGCGTTTATGGGAAACCTATTATGATGGAAATAGGTTAAGCGAGTGAAATTTGGCGAATTAAGGTAGACTTTCTAAATATAGAAAGTAAAATGTAAAATGAGAAGTTATTTTTAGAAGGTTAGTAAGTTGCGTTTATGTAAAAAGGTTTACCCAAATTAGCTTAGGTTTTTATAAAAACTTAAGGTAATAAAGATAATTAGTTAATTAATAAATAAATAAAAAAATATATAAAAAGGGGTGTTCGGCCAGTTTTAAAGAAAATAAAAAAATGAAACAAGTTTGACTATAATTAGGATTCTAAGTGTATAAATATAAGATAAATAAATCCCTAAATCACTTTTTCTCTCCTCCTCTCCCTTTGATCGCCGAATCCCTCAAGAGAAGAAAAAAAAGATTTTTTTAATCAAGAACGAGTTGGTGAATTTGTGTTTCAAGAATCAAGGTTTAGGTATGTTTCAATTAAGCTTTTGTTTAGTATTCTTTAAAAACATGTAACAATTAATATGATGGACCATTAGGGTTTTAAGATCTACTATAATTAAGGATGTTTTAATCATGCTAGAACGTTTAGGGTTTAATTAGGATCTTATTGGTGTAAGTGGTTAGAGTTAGATCGCGTTAATTCATGATTTAGAGTTGAGCATAATTTAGAGCTGTGTTCAACTGATGATATCTAGATGATAAAAACGTATTTTGATATGATTCCAGTGCCTAAATTGTAGTTCAAAGAGTCTATTTTTCAAAAAGTCTAGCCTCAAATGATTTGGAGTTTTGAAAGTTGGTTAAATACTGGTTACAAGAAAAGTTGTCAAAACAGTAAATACGGGTCAGAATTAGGTCATGTTTAGGAGGGTAAAACACTAACTTAAAAGTGGAATTAAGGTTAGCTAATCTACACTAATTAATTCTATATGTATATAAAGAAACTCTAGAAGGAGAGCTTCTGATTGTGTGTCTAAGTAGGGTAATTAGGGCCATACTTTTTGGTGTGCAATCAGATCCGAATTGGGACAGTTTTGAAGTTGGATTTTATTTGGGATAGTTGTATATGTAATGAGTAATTGGGAATCACAAGGTAATTAGTAAACTCATAAATGAACTTAGGTGATTTTTGGTATAATTTATTAAGGTCAGCAAGTAAGGGTTTTAAGAGGGTAAAGTTACACTAAAATTATACACTTTTGAACAAATTGTAGTTAACTAGTGTAAAGTATTAATGAAGTGGTTAAGGTTGGGCATGGTGTTGGGGTGACCCATAATGGTTAATCACATCCTTATACATGCATCATATGTGTGTTACATGGACTAGAGCTTTTAGCATGGTCGCGTGTAACCATGTTTATTTATTTGTATAGTTGTGTGATAGGAATTAGAAGCTGCGTATTGAGCATTCAGGTGAGTTACATAGTCCCACTTTTTAAATTGTTTTAAACTTAGGATGGAAATGATGCAAGTGTTTAAATATGTTTTGAATTCCTGTAATTGTGTGTTAGTGTAAATGCATGGACCGTTATGTACCTGATATGCGTCATGTGTTACATGTTATGTGATGTGTTATTGGTGTGTTGCCTAGTAAAGAGGATTACTTGAGGGTATCCATGGCCTGAGCTAGAGGGAAAGAGATTTGGTATGATCCAAGGGCGATATGGGTCGTCTACTTGGTGTTTGAATGATTGATATGATTGAATTGCGTGTTAGCTTGTATGTTAGTTAGCATAATTGTCATGCAAGCGTATTGTTTTATAATTGCAAGAATTGGTTAAATTGTTTTGGTAACGGATTGAATATGTGTGTCTGAAAACCTATGTTTCTCACCAACCATTGTGTTGATGTATAAGCATTGTTTTCAGGTATTCAGCAGGATGAGATTAAAGTTAGGAAAAGTGGCTAGATGGACCGTAGGCAGCTGGCGAAGTTTAGTTATCTAGATTTTGTTATTTGTTGGATGATAAATGTTATTTGTTTTGCTTTTCGTTAGGATCTTTTGAATGTTTGCATGTCATGACATTGGCATGAACTGCCTTCAATTCAATGTCAAACGCCTTTTGGGATTTTTTTTGCTGTGTTTGGGTATTTTCATGGCACTGCATGTCTATACCTTGTTTTTTATGCATGTTTCAGTTTCTATTATAGACACCAAAGTGTTGTGATGATTCCCATTCTCGTCGCGCCTCGCGTTTCCGCCTTGGCGAGGTGTGACATGGGAAGACAGACTCGATAAAATAAAGAAAAAACTGTCTGGGTTGTCTCTCGAGACGCACTTTTCTTTTTAGCGAAGTCTTTAAGTTAGAATTTTCTTCAGGCTTTTTACTCCGCCCTTGTCACCAACCATCCTTCGTCCATGTTACGAAAGATCTCTTGGTACGTGTGACATGCATTTTTATTGGTTCTTGTCAAATCATCGTATTCATATTCCTTTACAGCAACATACTCTTCATCCTATCCAAATGAATACTTGGTTATCTCAAATCTTCTAATCATGCAAACCGGCAGTTTATGAGCTGGATCGTCAAACAAATCACATCATCACTTTTTGTGTTGTTCTTCCTTTTCCTGATTATCATTGTTGTTGCCTGCTTCACCATTCCTTTCATCAAGATAAGGGACATAGGTAGTATTGACATTTGCGTATGGTCCGCGTATATAATCCATCCAATTAGTAAATGGAGAGCATTATTGGTCATTTATTTTCCACCAACATTCCTTAAGTTTTACTAACAATTCATAATTAAGTTCGTGGAAGTTTCCGAAAGATATTTTTAACCATGCGCAAAAGTTTGTTACCCTTTAAGTTGCATCACCCCATGACTTCTCATAAATGGCTTTCTATTTTAAGGCTTCTTCTTTCAAACTGCTATCTGTCAAATCATCGTACCATTCATAGTCTTGAAAGTATGTCATGTAACCAACCCGAACCATTCCTGGTAACTCTCCACTGTTACAAAATCCATCTTCATTAGAATTTCATGTGGGCCATTTAGCTTTCCCATTCATGAATCGGAAACGTTCACAAATATGATCACATATTTCATATGGTACTCCATTATCAGACCATGGTTCATCAACTTCATTATTCCATTCGTTCTTATAATCTTCATAAGTCTTTGTTCTTTCAATATCGTGAGTAAATAATTCCGTATCAACTTTAAGAAGATAATTGAACTCATTGAATTTTGTGCACAATGGTATGTCATAGTCGAATATGTTGGTTTCTATCTCGAAGATTTCAGTGATTTTGTGTTCATCATCATTATTTTCCTCTTTAAGATCCGAAACCTCCTTGTTGCCTAGCACTACCTCATCGTCTCCTCTTATCCAATAAACCCATAATGCGTTCTTGGTATACCAATCCATCTCTAAATGGTTGTAAATTTTTTAGGCGAGCCATTCAACGAAAACCAAGTTAGATGGGTTGTATTCCATATCTACTTCTCATGCGTATGTTTCTCTTCGTCTTTTAATCTCTAAGTATTCTTCGAATTGCAGCTTATAACTCCTGATTAACCATGTACCAATCACCCCTTCCTTGGAATTTTTTTCCATTGTCTTATTATCCCCATATTTTAGGTCTAACCATTGCTCTACGGTTACATCAATAATCCTTATCAATCTGTTGTTGACCAAGATTACTGCTTTAACGTAAATCTTTTTGCACTCTTCATAACTCATATTCCATTCATATTCCCCAAGATCATTGTGTGTTGGATCACTGGTTCGTTGTTCCACACATGGGGTAGGTTTAGGAACTTTAAATTCATAGGTAAACAAGTCGTCGTTAATTTCTGTTTAATCTGTTAAATTCGTTGAAGATCATCCCTAGTTGTGTATCATAAGCGAACAAATCTTCATCGATCTCAAACAATCCAAGTTTTTGAACTCTTTCTTAATCACCTTTGTCATTGCTACTAAAAATAACCAGAAAATCATCAGTAGAATCAGTTTGAAAAAGGCATATATAGAGATTTTAACTCGAAGTTCAAATATGAAACGTTTGTTTCTGCTGTTATATCAGGTAATCGATACGCCGTATTCAATTAATTTGAATACGCCGTATAGATCTATTGAACAGAATACGTTGTATTGGTTAAGAAAATTATACGCCGTATTCAATTAAAGTGAATACGCGTATTAGTTTATCGACCAGAACAGTGTGTAGAAAACAATAAAACACACAAACAAAACAAACAAATACAGAAGCAAATAATTACAAACAAATATACATAATTTTACACTAATTTAAATTACACTAATCCTAGGGGTTAAGTAAATCTAAGGCTAAAAACTAAAATATTAAATAAAAATAAATATTAAACAACTTCACTCCCCGACAACGGCGCCAAAAATGTGATGTTTCGTCGTGTAGGTTGTTATTTTAGTTATCAAGTTTTACATTTATATTTTGCCGACTTAACCTAAAATAACACTTTATCGGGCAGTGTACCCGATTAGATGTAGCTTCGTTGGTAAGTAGGATGTCGATCACTAAGAGCGAGAGCGTTAATCAATAGTTCTATCAGTATTTTGGTTAACTAAACTAAGTTAATTTAAACTATGTTAATTCTAATCTATGTTAAACCTATGCTAAACCTATGTTAATACTAATTCTAACTGATTAGGGGGGGTTCAGTCTGAGAGATTGGCACAGGTTTTGTGGTGACTTAAATCAATTTAAAACACAATAACACACGCAAGCAGATAATCAAAAGATAGAAGAGCGGTCTAGCTAAATATAAGAAAACTGCATTAACAATGATTAATCTAATTAAAACCCTAGTTTGTTTATTTTAGTGCAATGAGTGCTTATCTCGAGGCATCATATCATTCCAAGATTTAGGCGGTACTTCTTCCTAAAACCTAGATACGTAGAATCCTATCACAATTAAACGCATCTGCATAAAGCATCCTATTTGTTGATTATAATCTATCTTAGGAGATTAATAATGGTGATCTTATTAAACCTTAGCTCATGAAGACTTTACCCACTTACTGGTTAATGGCTCTTTATATACTAGTAGCCCAATGTCCGAGTCTTTACCAAAGAAATCAGTACGTTATTTGTTGATCCTAGGTCACCTGCTTGTCTAACTTGTTCACACAAACCAATGGTAAAGATAGGTCAATATTTGTGATTCTATTATTCTAGATATATAAATCGTGAATATGGAAAGCCATCCCGACATCTAGCTAGTGAGATATTTTGCATTCCTAGATCCAGTTGAATGATGGGTCGCATACTTAAGCACGTAAACAAGTATGAATTGATAAACATAATCAACAATCAACGATAAATTAAGCAATCGATAAAAACAAACCAAATATTTAAATCTTCATAATCATGGCTAATACCCAAGGGTATTAGCCCTTAACCATTGTAATTAATACATGAATAATCAATCAACCAAGGTAAACTAACCGAGTTAAACGAATGATACCAAAAATCAAACGATTAAAAGAGTATAGTGATTACGAGGTGTTTCCTATGGAATTAGTAGCTTTGCTTGATCTCTTCTACTCTTCTTGTCTTCTGAAAATCTACTTTTGTGGTTCAGGTATCGAAAATATGATCAAGCACACAACTCGTTTTTAGGTTTTCTATTTATAGTGTCTGGAATTTGGTCGATACGGCGTATTGGTTGAGATCAATACGGCGTATTGGGATTTCTTGGAGTAGGGACCATGTTCAATATCTTCCAGAATATTTTATACTATATCTTGGATATGGCGTATAGAAGTCTTCTGAATACGGCGTATAGGTCTTTATTCTTCGTGGTTTCTTGTGAAGTGCAGACACATATATGCTGTATCTTCCTTGATGGATACGGCGTATTGGATGTCAGAACATTATTCTTCAGATTTCTTCGTTTAAGCTCCACAATGCGTGCCTTTTAGCTAATCTTCACAAAGTACTCCATAACTACTACAATTCTCAAATATAAACGATTAAGTATCAATTCTAACAATAATTATATAAAATGGTAAGAATCGCGGGATAAATGATGCTATAAAGTGACGTTATTTGATGTCATCGGACACCGAAGCCTTAACCAATGTTTATGTTGTTACAAGTTGTTGCCCTGGTAACCCACTATGGCTATGAAATAATTAAGACGGAAACACTACACAAGTTCAACGAACAACGAATCCTAACCGCAACCTAAATAATTAAGATGCCTTAGGTACAATACGACATGTGTTATATGCATATGAGTTTTATAAAGTTTTATCGCCCCTATACACTTTATTGAAGTTTTATAAAGTTATCACATGTGAAAAACACTTAGAAACAACAATTATACTTTTTATACTAAGCCAAAAAATCATGTAGGCTGTCTAGAAAATCACCCGAATTTAAACGGCCATATCTCACTCAATACTTAACCAATTGATCCAAAAAGAACTTCCACACTTAGTTTTATGTTTTACCTTTCTAAATTGTATGGCCTTTCGTACAGGTTCATAGTTTAAGGCATCCAAAAAGCTGTTGTAAGACTCAAAGTCAGAAACTTGAGCTGCTTGACAACTAGTTTTGCAAAAAAAATATTAAAATGCCAAAAAATTCAATAATTTATAAAATTGTACAAAAACCTTCCTAAGACCTTATATTACAAGGTTGTGAAATGAAATTTTCTAAAAGGGTTCTTTAAAGTGGTTAAAACAACCTCACAAGTTGACCTATTTTCTGGGAAAATTTAGGGTTTCTTACAACTAAGTTTAGAACAACTTTCAAAAAAAAAATCTATAGTGATGATATGAAATTAACTATGATTAGTAAAGTATATATGAAATGAGTTGTATGAGATGATTACAAAGATTGGTGGTAATTAAGTGGTCAAGAAGTGTACAAACTAACCAAAATACTCTTAAAAAAACTTTAATTTTGAAGCACCAAAACCCTAATCTTGTAAAAACACTTAAGTAAATCTTGTAAACCCTTGTTTATGTTGTTGTTGATGCTGAAAATATAATAGAAGAGAGTGAGTATGTTTGAGTTTGAAGTGGTGAATGAATTGCTATTAAAAAGGTCTTCTCTTTATAGTGCTATTTGGGTTTGTTCAAAAGTAGATATAGGAGCCACATGAATTGGTTAACCTTAAAAGATCAAAGTACTTTGGAGGGTTATGGTGTAGGTTGTTCCATCTGATATTGAAAGGGAAAGGAGGGAAAAGCTTGCTTGTGAATTAGGTAGTGGTGTTAAGTATGAATAAGGAAATGAAGCTTTTCAAACCAAGAAATGACATGTTGGTACTCCCCTAAGTGTGGCTGGTTCTAAAGGGCTTAAAGGTGGAGGGAAAATATTTTTAAAAGTGGCATGATATTAGTATTATTGATACCTCAAAGGTGGTGGGGGGGGGTATTGGGTATGTTATGCATGCATTCATGTAATATAATACAAGTTTGGAAGTCTTACATAAAATTTGTAAAACCGTATGCATATGACTTGTAAATCATGCTCATGAGAATGATAATGTACTAGTTACACATAGACTAAACTTAGTCTAGGGACGGAATGTGTTCAAAGACTCTTCTCGTTATACGCGGGATAAACTAACGGTTGTACGTTAAATTACGTATTCACATATTCAAAGTAAAACTTTCAAGCTAATAGGTAAAAGTTAACCTGAAAAATGTTAGTTGTCATAGTCTTCCCCCGTCCCAAACTTCAGTTGGTGGTATCCGATGGGGAGGTGTTTGGGAAAAGGTGCGGGTATTTGTTATAGAATTGGTCTTTACATCCCCAAGTGAATTCGGGACCTCTCTTGGAATTCTATCAAACCTTAACGATCAAAATATGACTTTGCTTCAATTCTTTGATTTCCTGGTCCATAATTTTTGCCGGTTCCTCGATGAAGTGTAGTTTATCATCAACTTCAATTTCTTCCACTGGAATGACGAGCGTTTCATTTGATAAACACTTCTTCATATTATAGACGTGAAACGTGTTGTGGACACCACTGAGTTCTTGTGGAAGCTCGAGTCGGTAAGCTACAGGGCCAAACCTAGTTAATACCCTGAATGGTCCGATATACCTTGGGTTCAATTTTCCCTGTTTCCCGAAACGTATCACACCCTTCCATGGCGAGAATTTCAACATGACCTCATCCCCAACCTGAAATTCTAGGGGTTTACGCCTTACATCAGCATAACTTTTTTGACGATCACGAGCAGCATGTATTCTATTTCAAATATGAATGATCTTCTCAGTTGTTTCATGAATGATCTCTAGATGGGTGAGTTGGCAATCTCTAACATCGGTCCAATAGACAGGTGATCGACACTTTTGACAGTAAAGTGCCTCAAATGGTGCAGCCTTAATGCCGGTATGGTAATTGTTATTATAGGAAAATTCAACCAGGGGTTACCAAAATCAATCACTCAGGCGCGTAACATGTCTTCCAGTGTTTGGATGGTTCTTTCAATTTAGCCATCCGTTTGTAAATGGTATGCAGTGCTCATGTCCACGTGAGTACCCAAAGCTCTCTAGAGAGACTACCAAAATCTAGATGTGAATCTATGTATGGATTATACTAACCCATCTTCACACATAAAATAAGCCGAATAAGATTAAGAGAAGAGAAAGAGATGTGATGGTTTAGAGAGAGAAAGAGTTAGAAAGATGAGAGAAAAGATGGAAGGAACATGTAAGATAGAAATGAACCAATACCCTCTCCAAGCTATGAAGGGTAACTGGCTATGGGCTTTCTATGGGTCTTCATGGACCGGGCTTTGAGTTTGGATGGGCTTTAGGACCGATAACTAGATAATATTAGCTTAGGTAATTCCCAAGAACATAAACTATACTAATACATGGTTTGAGAATAATAATGACCATCACTTTACTAAAAACGAGGCTAACAATCTCCCCCTAAGGGATGGTCATTGCGCTTATGGCATCACTCCTGTGACGCCGTGAATCTTGGAACCTTGTATTCTTGGGAATTCCTTTGTAGTTCCTTTTGCATGCTTGTGATCTAGGATCTTGATCTTTATTTTGATATCTTTGTTATTATTCTTGATATCTTGATCTTTAGTCTTGAAATAATCTTGGATACTTCTTGGCGTGAACAACTTCTTAACCAACATACTCATACTTAGACACTAACAATTTCCCTCAACATAGATCTTCAACTTGATATTGTTGCATTCATATACTCGATGTTCTATAAGGAAGATCTCGTTTATCAGAGGGTGCATAAGTGTATCTTGAATGTTTAGAGCTTTCTTCAATTCTTGATTGATGCCTTGAATATATCCTTCAACTTGGAGTATGAGCATGTGGCCTTGACGACACTGGGATGGGTGTGAACTTCTACCATCAGTACCTAGAAATTATGTTAGAATAATAACAAATATAGACGAATATGGCTTTGTCATTCGTCAAAGTTCGGTTGCATTAACCTTCGGCTTCCCGTTTTACAGTATAAATACTGTACCTATGATCAGGTAGATTAAAAGAATCTCCTTGACAGGGTTTCCAACTGTTCTAGCCTGTTCTCATTATTGGAACATCCCAAAGCAAACAACATGATAAGAGTGAATCAGTTAGTTATTGTCTTACTGATTGAGTCATCAATTCGTTCACTGTACCAAGATCGATATCCAATCGTCACAAGCTTGATTCATATAGAATCTCGCAAGTCACCTACCGTAGTGTTGTTTGATGATGACACTGGCAGGATTCCATTCGTCACTGTGAATACTGAAGAGTATCACTCTGAATGTTTTGGCAATATCACGAGGATAATGCGTAGGACTCTTGTACAACTTGTGCTCTTAATGATGAACAACAACTGTATATGGAATTTGGGTCCTAATAAGATTTTTGATTGATCTTGATGGTCTAGACTCTATAAGTGCACTTTTGTTATTTGGTGATCGGAGGCTGGAGGGGACTGCCACCTTTTCAATATCTATGATCTCGGAATAAGAAAGTCGATAGAAGCGTGTTGTTCTTCGTGAAAAATAAAACAAACTTCTTTTGAGACACGCCTGAGTATCTGGGAGGGTTGTGTCTTGCATCACTGGGTCCATGATGACTTGTCTTCAATACCAGAATTAACTTTGTGATTACCTATAAATTATACATTAACCTAGCATCTGACTAAGTGTATGGATGGCTTCTTTCTTTAGACCCTTTATCCGTACAATTCTTTTTCATTCTTCAACCCCTTCAATGTTGAACCAACGCGTCCTCATTATCACCATGTTGGGTTTGTTCGGGAGATAACTCATGCCTTGGATAACATTCTTCCTGTTCTTACTTTACTCCTTTTTAATATCATACCTAAGGACTTCTAATCTATCTATTGGAGTGTCCATGGGTAGATCAGTGACAACTGTGCTTTGAGCAGGTTAGTCAACCGTTAGTATTGATTTGAGTTTCATTATGTGGTATAGTAATTATGTGTTTATGTGATTCTATGAAAGTTGGTTATCAATCTGTGAGCGTGATCGTCTCATTTTGATTTAATTTATGGTTAATGTGGGTATTTCATTTTGTTCACTTTTGGTGACAATGAAAATGATGGTAAAATTTTATGTGTATACGTATTTATATGCATATGCATACGTATTTAAATAATAGGAATTCGTGAGAATAGAAAATTTAGTTTAGAAATTTAGTTAGATAGATTTTAGTAGTAATAAGTTAGGGAAATATATATTTAAAAATGAATTTAATTTGTAATTAATTAAGCTAGTTTTAATTTAAAAGGATTTCTAAAATAAATAAAGGTTTTATAAAATGTCAAAATTAGAGGGTTATTACGTAAATAATAATAATAAAAAAAAGAAAAGAAATGGACGATCGGATTAGGAGAAAAAGAAAGAAAGAAAAGCTCAATTTTAGTCCAACTAAAATTCTAATTAGATAATTATCCAATCTTTTTGCAAACACTATAAATACAAACCCATCCTCTCTATTTTTTTATAATCAGTCGAACCAAGAAAGAGAAGAACAAAAAAGTTTTTTTTTATCAAGAATCAAGTTGGTGATCTTGTGTATAAAGTTCAATGTTTAAGGTATGTTAAGAAACCCTAACTATTTTAATTCTCTTTAATTATTCTTGTAACAATTTTGAGGATGAACTAGGGTTTATATAAGATCTGTAAAATAAGGGTTTTGATCTTTAAAAATCATTTTTGGGAAGATTGGTGGTGTTAAGCATGTGTAATTAAGGTTTAGGGTTTGTAAATTCGGAATTTAAAAGCTGGCAGTTTTGAAAAGTCATCTTGTACGAATCATAACTCGGTCATAAAAATAGCAATCATCAATTTTCTTGAGCCTAAAATTAAGTTAAGAGAGTTTAGTTTCCAAAAAGTCCGACCCCGAAAGGTTTTGAGGTCGGGAAGTTAGTCAAATAATTTTTGCAAGAAAAGTTTTTAAAACAATAAATTCGGAGAGTCTAGTTTCCAAAAAGTTCGGCCCTGAAAGATTTTGAGGTCGGGAAGTTAGTCAAATAATTTTTGCAAGAAAAGTTGTTAAAACAATAAATTTGGGTATGATTTAGGTATGATTTCAGGGAGTAAAACCCCTACTTAAAAGGCAAATTTGGGTTATCTAAAAATCACGAGTCATATTTTAGGTGTCTATTAATTCTAGTTCGAAGAGCTAACGCAAAAACATTTTCTAAGTATTTTTAAGGACGTCAAACTTTTTGGTGTGCGTTCAGATCCGAATCTGAGCACTTTGTAAT
>BQNB010000037.1:189567-247427 GCA_026074375.1 Tanacetum coccineum | reverse complement strand
TTCGTCTCTTGAATCTATCAACTTACGAACAATGAATCACTAAGAAGTGACAACCGAATTTAAACTAAAAGCAAAAAGGGTGTCTAGTTTTTTTGTTTGATTTGCGAAGACACAACCAAAGACCCAAAACTTTTGTAACCGGTTGAAAGAAGAAAAGCACTAGTCGACTTTTAGGTTTTTAGTTTTTTCCAAGTTATGAATAATGAAAACATAAACCATATATATATATAGTTTATACCCTAATCCTTGTGGGATTCGACTTCTTGCCAACTAAGGATACAAAATAAAAGAACCAACCCTTTAAACTTCGGTTTATAAATAATTAGTCCCTCACGTTCAACCATTAAACGTTTAACTAATTATTTAATACTCGTTAACTTTTAACGATCGTTTGTTATACATTTAATATATTACATTAATATATTTACTCGTCATTTAACATATAAACGTGTGCGTCCCCTTAGGCTCGAGAATATTTTCGGACATATATTAATCATATATGGTTATAATCCAACACAAACAATATAGTTGTCACTTCAAAAAGCTGATTTCATATATTGTCAAATGTATAATATTAATAGGACCATACTTACAAATGGAGTGACAATTTGTGATGCTGAGCTTGTTGCTTTAGTCTCCTGGTTCAAATAAATGTGTAAACATGTTGGGGTGCAAAACTTTAACATAATAATACGATATACAACACATTGTTTATGAATAACATCTTTTTCTTGGTTGGGGTGCAAAACTTTAACATAATAATACGTACCTTGGTTGGAGCAGCTGTTGGACGGATAGATTCTATGATGTCAGGATCACCAGACAAACGCAACACAGTGAAAACTGGTAACATCTTTTTCTTGTTGTACTCGTCGATCGAAACTTTGAATGCGTATTTTTTACCCACCAAAGCAGTAATCTCGATGGGGAACATATCTTTATGCTCCATCTATATAACATATTGATACGGTTTCAAATTATATACACGTATAATATGAAAGTATTGAAATTCCAAAACTACCCTTTAGGAAAAAGGTAATTAAGAAAATCACACAAAATATCGTACGTTAAAAAGTTGAATAAGCAGACCGATCTACAACAGCTTGTACTTCATCATTCCATATAGTCAAAGACACTGTTCCACTTTCGTCTTGTACACGGATTTGCAGGCGGAACCTAACAAATAAAGCTTGACATGTAAGAATAATATTTCTACCAAATTCTACCCAAAAAACACATTGAAGCTCTAAATTTCAAAAAATCAATTTTTTGCATACATTCAGTAAATAGTAAGTAAAACTTACATCGTCTTGATGTTGGGAACAATGTTGCATTTAGTGCACCACCAATCGTCTTTACCACCACATGGTTTCTTTGGCATATCAGCTTCGAGATCAACCATATCAGATGCTCGAATCACCTTCTTTTTGCATCCTTTGCAACCTATGTACCACCAGCCTTCTTCCTCATGAATAGCTATTATTGTCCCAACAATAATAGATGGGACACCCTAAATAAAAATACATTTATTAACACCGTTTAAATTATTAATTATCAAAAATTGGTAAAATAGAAATATATAATGCCATACTTGTGCCACGTCCAGTAGCTCTGTGATATTCCTTGAAGGAAACATAGAGACAAAACTCTCTTTGGTAGAGTTTTGTGAGGATGTGGATATGCGAGTTGAAGTATTGTTAGATTTCTCAATATCTTGGTTAGCAAACAACCTACAAATTGAACATGTACCATAATGTTACTTTTAGAGTCCAAGTATGATAGCGTGCAAACTGTTGTATCCAACTAGTAATATAAAGGTAAGGTTTGAATACATATATCTCTTTGACATCGTTGAAATCCTCATCAACAATTGGGTTGCTACAGTCGAAAACGAAGAGCTTTGTTGCATTATATCCATTCTCGACACACATTTTGCCTATCAAGATAAGTTATAATAGAATGCGATAAGAATTATATTATGGTACACACACACACACACAAAAACACATCACTCACACACCTCACAACACACACATATATATATATTTATATATATATATATATAGTATACTATATATATATATATTACTATAATATATTATTTATAAATATATTATATTACGACATTAAAACTTATTAAATTAGATCAATATTCATTGTTTTAGCACTTACCATCCCACATCTTCATCATAGCAAGTTGAAGAACCATAACAATTTTTCCATGATCTGTGCATGTACTTAAAAAAATCACTAAATTGTTGTGCAAAAGCACTCTACAAAGTACACCGTAGTTCGTTTTGCTATGAAAAATATACAGAAGAGCTTCAATACTATAAATAATAAAATGTTATATACATGTATCTGTTTCATAAGCAAAGCATTAACATGTAGAATAGTTACTCCAACATCAACAAGGTAAAGTGGTTTCTTTTTCCAGCTTTGCCATTTATCGTAGTTGTCTTAAATCTTCAATGCAACGACTATGGCCAATTCTCATCTGTAAAATGAAATTCAAAAAACTATTCGAAAGGTTATATAGTGTAACTAATTAATCTTATTTGTTAATAATACATACATATAACAACAATACATACCAAACTGGCAATTTTCTTCTTGTTTTAGTTGAGTTATGCTACTGTAAGATCTAAAATCAAACCCATGCAATGATCCGGTAAAATCATTACAGATTTCAACATCTGTATTCATCAAAAAACTAAGACGAAAGGCATTATTCACCATGCGGTAATTAGGCTTTATTTCCCCAATTGTGTATTTTTGAATTGTTACAGCTTTGCCTTATCCTAATTTGTCTTTAAACTGGTTTACCAAAGCCATTCTAACTGTCGCTTGCATCCTAGTATTCTGAACACAGAAAAATAATGATCAATAAGCAACAAAAAAACATTCAACTAACATAAAGTTTAACAAAATTGTCTACTAATAATTGCACTTACATGTTCATCCATAATGATCAATTCCAGATTTTTGATATGCTGTTTCCCATACACTGCTTGCATCCACGTGGACACAATTCAAACGCGTAGTTTTATGTTGTCTTGAACCCCAGAGAGATCATTGATATAACATGGTTCAAATTTAGCCATAGTATTATCGTACTTACAATTGGATTAGCAGAAGTTCAGAATTGGATGAGAATAAACAATGCTCATGATTCATTATTATAGCATGCCCAGGAATGATAAAAAATTAAGGCAATCACATTAATGGGTGATTCGCAAGTATCCATATAAGGAAAATTAAAATTGCATGAAATCACATCTTCATCATAGCAAGTTGAAGAACCATAACAATTTTTCCATGATCTGTGCATGTACTTAAAAAAATCACTAAATTGTTGTGCAAAAGCACTCTACAAAGTACACCGTAGTTCGTTGCCTCTGAAAAAAATACAAAAGAGCTTCAATACTATAATAATGTATATACATGAATCTGTTTCATAAGCAAAGCAAAAACATGTAGAATACGTACTCAGCATCAACCAAGGTAAGTGGTTTCTTTTTCCCCGCTTTGCCATTCTTATCGTAGTTGTCTAAATCTTCACATGCAACGACATGGCCAATCACATCTGTAAATGAAATTCAAAAAATTATTAGAAAGGTTATATAGTGTAATAAAATAATCTTAATATGAGTAATAATACATAACATATAACAACAATACATACCAAACTGGCAATTTTCTTCTTGTTTTAGCTGAGTTATGCTACTGTAAGATCTAAAATCAAACCCATGCAATGATCCGGTAAAATCATTACAGATTTCAACATCTGTATTCATCAAAAAACTAAGACGAAAGGCATTATTCACCATGCGGTAATTAGGCTTTATTTCCCCAATTGTGTATCTTTGAATTGTTACAGCTTTGCCTTCTCCTAATTTGTCTTTAAACTGGTTTACCAAAGCCATTCTAACTGTCGCTTGCATCCTAGTATTCTGAACACAGAAAAATAATGATCAATAAGCAACAAAAAAACATTCAACTAACATAAAGTTTAACAAAATTTGTCACAATAATTGCACTTACATGTTCATCCATAATGATCAATTCCAGATTTTTGATATGCTGTTTCCCATACACTGCTTACATCCACGTGGACACAATTCAAACGCGTAGTTTTATGTTGTCTTGAACCCCAGAGAGATCACTGATATAACCTGGTTCAAATTTAGCCATAGTATTATCGTACTTACAATTGGATTAGCAGAAGTTCGAATTGTGAGAATAAACACAATGCATGATTCATTATATAGCATGCCCAGAATGATAAAAATAAGGCAATCACATTAAAGGTGATTCGCAAGTATCAATTAAGAAAATTAAAACTTACGTGAATCACTGCATATCATTATATTTTAGGTTGATTTTGAGAATTTCACACTATTTTAGGTCAAGAGCGTGTATGTAATATTTTTAGGAGAGGAGACTTACCGGTATTAACTTTGTATATTAATTAGATAATTTCAAACCTCCATATTTTAAGGACATTTTCGAAGTTATTACGGCTAATAAGTTGAGGTACACCTTTTTAAGATTTTTGAAGGAGTCAAATTCATGAAGATTTGACAATTAATACTTTAACTTTCATACGTTTATACCCTATATGATTTGAAAACATTTTGACTTTTTCATTTAAGTAAGCGAAATATTCAACAACTTTACAAAAATAAATTTTTCTTTCACAATCAAAACGTGTATTTTATTAATTTTATTAAATATAATTATTTACACATAATTATTTAATTAAACGAATTTCTTCTCATTAATTTCTTAAAACTAATGCTTAAACACTTGTACCAAGCCACTTATATATGGTAATTTTTAGCAAAGAATTTAATGTGTCATTTATTGCTTGTGCTTAAAAAGCTTGTAAAAAAGCTTATTAAATAAGAGAGTATATATAGATATATAGTTTTAAAAATAAGAAAAGGTAATAAACCAAAAACTAAGCTATTGAAACAATAGTTTCATTGGCATCACTCTTTCACCGTATACATTCAATTAACCGGTCAAAGTCAAAAAGTATTTTAAAATACATACGTTTCGAGTTCTGTCTCATCTCTTAACTAAATGTCACTTGGACAGACCCTCATTGTTTAAGGCTAGACGTTGATAAATAATCGATTGACGTCCAAGAAAGGTGCACGAGATAAAAGTTTTCAGTTGATCTAAACTTTCAAACTGAAAATAACCATAAGCCAAAATTATACACTCGTTGCGTCTCAAAATTATTGTCCTAATTTTTATTTTAGGATATTTTACAACAAAAGTCATTTTCTTGTACAAAACCAATCAAAATAAGTTTAATTAGTGAAAATGATATTTGATTGGTTGAAATAACTTTTTTTTTTTTTTTTTTTTGTTTTTTTAAATGATTGTTTTGTTTTTTGTTCTTTTTTGTGTTTTTTTAAAGAAGGACTGAGGAGGAGATACTCAATGTTAACAAACAACTCTCGTACGTACCGCTTGCGGATTGATGCGCCTGATTTAATCAACTAATGTAATTTTAAAAGACTGGAGAGAACTAATTTAGGGTTTAAAAAACAAACGCAACCTTCCGCACCCACCACTTTGTTTCAAATAAAACTCACTCGCTCAACTTAACTTCCTTCCACACCGTTTTCAAGGTACCATCAGTTTCCAACTTACTTAATTTCATTAATCATAGATCTAATCCGTTACAGTTTGTTACGTTTCTGTTAGAGTTTGTTACGATTAACTGTTAATTATTGATAATATTCGTTTAATCGTATTTGATTATATAGATTTGGTATTACTTAGGGCTTAATTGTTTTATGAATTAATAAGATTAGTTGTATTTGTAGTTTCAAAAAGTATGTGATGTTTTCGGTTCCATTCGATTAGGTTTAGGAGTTTGTCAAGGTGTGTTTGATAGCCTTATTGTGCCGATACTTTCTTCTCAATAAGTCGATATTAATAATTTGATTTTCTTAGGTGATTTGTGGATTAATTGTTTGATGAATTAGTAAGATTAGTTGTTATGTATATGTATTTGTATTTGTAGTTTCAACAAGTGTGTCATGTTTTAGCGCGGTTTGATTCGATTAGTTTTAGGAGTTTGTTAAGGTGTGTTTGGTATCCTTATTGTGCGCATAGTTTGTTCTCGATAAGTCTATATTACTAATTTGTTTATCTTAGGTGGTTCATGGATTAATTTATTTGACGCACGTATCGCCTTATTGAGATTTTGAAAATCCGTTAAGCTTGAGGCTATATTTGGCACATGACTTATCACCGCTTATAGGGGCTTTGGCTTTTAAAATGAGCTTTGTTTGTCACACGCTCATACATGCTTATGAAAGCTTTTATAAGCCATAAGCCTCCATAAGCCCAAGCCCATTGAAAGGGGCTTATGGGGGCTTATAGCTAGTCAAATTACTTAAATATCCTTCAAAATATAATGGATTATGACGCAAAAACCGGAAATATATCTGAGTTTAATTTGATGTAATTTTATGCGATTTTACATTAATAAGCTTTAGCAACAACTAATTCGCTAAACAACTTCATAAAAATATAAGCTCTATCTTTCGGCTTATAATATAAGTTCCAGCCGCACCTCCTGCCCATTTCGCCAAACATACCCTAAGTTGTTGAGTTTATGGAGTTAAATAAGCTATAAGATCAAGTTGACTTCGATGTACGTGACCTAACCGAGGTACCCCAAATGTGTACCTAGTGAGCTTTGAACCCTAGACATCTTGTGAGGACATCTAATGCCTAACCACTAGTCAACTTTGGTGGCGGATGCTCATAAACCACTTGGAACTCACTATATTAAACAAAGTTAATTAATATTACAAGCTAAATTCTTTTGTCTCATTGATCATGAATCGAACTCGCTTCATGCAACATTATTTACCTCTGTAATTTCTCAAATAAAGCTCTAATTTTGCAACAAGCTGGACTTGAAGGACACTCGTTAAAACAGTGAATCGATTTAAAACTTAAGGTAGCAACATGAGATTGATCTTGGCTTGATTGATTTGCAATCATCTATGCAGGGCTTATGGACTTAAATAAGCTGATAAGACCATACGGCAGAAAAGTGAGCTTATTTGCTTTTCTAAATTTCAATAAGCCAATAAGACCATCAAATAAGTTAATTTACTCGAGTTTACAGCTTATTTTGGGATGCAATAGCTCTTTTTTTCTATAACGTGTTAAAGAGAAAGAGGGTGTCTTTGTTGTTTACGAGAGAGTAAAGTATGGTTTCAGTTAGGTGCATATTGGTCGATGGTGATATGACGGGACAGGGGGAAAGAGAAGAGAGCAGCAACTTTATCTTTGCAGACTGACATCCAAAACTCTTGATGGTCTTTCTTCTAGTAGTTGGTTAGCGCATTTTGCTTTTTGGCCAACCGTTGTTACTAATGAGCTAGAATTATGTTGACATCCTTTGTTATGTTTTGCTTTACTGATAAGGAAGCACTGTTTCATATGGTTGATGTAGTTTGAATTCAATCTTAAGGAGAATATGTGCTAGTTAATAGGTGTGGATATCTAAAGATGGTTCGAGGTGTCTTTGGTGGACGCGTTGTATCTGCAGAAGGTCTGAGTTTTTGAGGAGTGTAGTTTACTGAGGGGAGGCCATAGAGGAAGTTAGTGGTATGTAGTTAGGCAAAAGCTAACACGGAAATAGCACTTGACAGATAGGAAGATAGCTACAGAGCTGACGTTCTATAATGGGAGTAACATAGGAATAGAAGAATAGTTCATTTTACCCTCGTTATCTCTTAATAATATATATTCTAGCCTAATTATATTTTTAAGACGGCTTCTTAACTTCAATTGAGTGATAGATGCGCTCAGTTCTCTGTCTATAAAGTGACGGTAAGCATATTCAAATTCAAAACTTTTTACGGGTCAATGCGCGAGTTTTAACAGCTGAACTTGGGCTAACATATTTGTTTATCTAAATAAACGATGGGTGCTACTTTTGAGTTTCTCTTACTAACCTTGTTATGTCAAAGCTTTAAAAAGTGAATTTTGTTTTCTAGTTCACATTCACAATGAGAATCTTATATGCAACTTCTGTTTTTAATTGCACGCAGAATCAAATTCTCTTTTTTCAGTTAGAGAGCAGCATTGTTAGATTTGAGTTTCTTTCACCGTGCAGTTATGGGAGATTCAGAGAACACACTTCCACCTTCTAAGAAAAGGGTTGCTGGAAGGGAATTATCTCGAGATAACCCCGGCCTTGACGATGAGGAGGAAGAGGATTTTGATCAAGAAGCAGGATTTAAGAAAGCCAGTGAAGAGGTGCTGGCCAATAGAAGAATTGTAAAAGTTCGACGCAACCGAACGGCATCGGCTCCATCTGAACCTTCTTCTAATCCTTTTGCAGCAATTCGCTTGGTACCACCTACAGAACCCGTTGCTGCTCCTCCAACATTTACTAATGTTCCTCCAACATTTATTAGTGTTCCAGTAGGTGAAAAAATGGCTGTTGAACCTCAAGATAACGCAAATAAGGAAACTGAGATGGAAGAAGAGGGTGAAGAAGCTGAAAGCAAGGTTAATGAGGCGGAGTCCAGGCCAAATGCAGATGAGGAAAAGCATGAAGCTGTCAAACAAGAAGAGGCTGTAAAGGAAGGCGGCAATGAACAAGCTGAAAACAAGAATGAAGTAAAAGAAAAAACTGAAGCAAAAGAAGAGGCTGAATGTGAAACCAAAAATGAGACTGAAACTGCATCAGTTGAGAATGATGAAAAGAAGAACACTGAAGCTGCATCAGTTAACTCGTTCCAACAGCTTTCAAGTAGCCAAAATGCCTTTACTGGAATTGTAGGGACAGGATTTTCAAGTTCGTCGTTCTCATTTGGTTCAATTACGAAAGGTGACCAGCCAAGCTTCCCTTCTTTCAGCTTTGGTACCAATGGAAACTCGTCTCTGTTTAGCACTTCTGGAAGTAGTGAAAAACCTGAGGCAACCAAGAAACCGTCTATGCAAGAAGTCCAAGTAGAGACAGGCGAGGAGAATGAGAATGCCGTTTTTACAGCTGATTCAGTGCTATTTGAATTTCTTGATGGTGGGTGGAAGGAGCGTGGCAAAGGAGAACTGAAAGTCAATGTTTCAACAAACGGAACTGGAAAAGGTAGACTTGTGATGAGAGCTAGAGGCAATTATAGACTGATATTGAATGCCAGCCTCTTTCCTGATATGAAACTGACGAACATGGAGAAGAAGGGGATCACGTTTGCTTGTTTAAATAGCGCGGGTGAGGGAAAGGATACTCTTTCGACATTTGCTTTGAAGTTCAAAGATGCATCATTTGTTGAAGAGTTTCGTGCTGTCGTCTCACAACACAAAGGTGATAATGCAGCTGCTGTTTCATCTTTGAAGACACCAGAGAATTCACCAAAAGCATCGGATGAATAGGGGAATTGGACTTGCTGTCAGACATCCCTTTTGAAGGCTTATAAAGTGTCAACTCAAATGTATGAAATGGATCGTTTAGCTGATTGGGTCGTGTCATCTATCATGTAGTCGAGTCTTTTTTCTTTACGCAAACCTTATATCCTATCCAATCTGTGGTCGTCGATAGTGGGCTTTTTGCGGAATAGTTTTCTTATGGGTAAACTTTGCAGATTAAGCCCATATTTTAGAGTTGTCTAAATGATATTCATGGTTGTATCATTGATGGTTAAATTTTATTTGATGTTTGTACTTGGCTGTCATTGTGGGTGAATATTTATTTGTTGTGCCCAGAGTAACAGGTAATATCTATGGTTTAGGAGGCGGCTAAATGGGACTATGGGAGGGTCGAGTATCAAAACTGACATCTTTTTTGTTTATAAATAGGTAGTGTGCCAATTGCTGAATATGATGACAAAACTAATCTAACGTGCCCTGCGGTAGGTCTTTTATGCATTTGAATACATTCTAATAACTTTCTTTTATACTGATTGATCATTTGGATGTGCCTTTGTTAGTTAGTTATTTCCTTTAGCATAACCATTTAACCCTTTAGAGATAAAAACATAACCCAAATTGACCCGTCTATGAATAAATGATAGAATTAGCCACCTCTATTGCGACTGTATGGAAGCATAGTTGGATATATGGAAGCATAGTTGTAGCTTCAAGATGTTAATCAACGTGAATGCTGATGTGAGCCTTTTCTGTTGGTAAATCTGTCCCCCATAGTACGCGAAGTTGTGTATGACTGTATGTTATCCTTAATATATGCATACTGTAATGTGTGTGAACATGGGAATCTATTAAAATATGAGTTGGTTTGCAAGTCCTAGTTGCTTAAGCCCTCGAAAACGTTATCCCAATGATTAGACTGAAAAGGTCATTTAGGGATGGAAGACATGAACCTACATCCCAAGGTGGCAAAGGTGTGTTCTGAATCAATTGAACTCATAGGAATAACACAGCTTCTGGGGTAACAAAAGAGACTCGTCTATACATAGCCCCTAACGCGAAAGTTGGTTTCATAGGAGTAGTACTTTTGACAGTCAAATCAAACATGGTCGTCGAACCTATAAAAATAGGAGATAGTGACTAGCAATTGTTGAGAGTTATGCTGTATGTGGATCTTAGCAATGACCTGTTATCAAGTTCAATAGTAATCTCCAACAATTGCTTGTACTATCTCCTATTTTAATAGTAATCTCCAACAATAGCCAAGTCTTTCCAATCATAGAACTAAGCTACATAAGTTTGAAATTGTTTTACTTTTATCATACATGAGCTCAAAAGGTATTACAAACTCGAGTTTTCCTGTGCTTTTAAACTCAAATTATGTAAGCATTAGAATGTATATACTAATGGTCAAGTTTAGGTGTAGTTTCTCTGTTTTAAGCGTGTATCGAGCTTGTTTTATATATTAAGCATAAACGGGTAAACGGATGAGGTTTACCCGAGGAGGGCGAGCCTTTTTTACTCAAATGTATGTGGCATCACTGGGTTAATCTTTCCGACCCTTCCCTGTCCACCCCCTGTACACACCTAGCGAGGTTTGAACCTTTCACCTCTTGTGAGGAAACCAAGGACCTTACCACTAGGTCATTTGATGGTGGTTGTTTTATATATTAAGCATGATTTTTATGAATGTTTTCGAGCTGTCATGAATTCAAATTGAGCTTACGATATAAGCTTCATTTATTAAATTTTAGATCGACGGTCTCTTGAATAAGTCTAAAAATCATTCTACTACATCAAGGGACTCATAAAGTAATCGAATCTAGTTTAAACTTAGCGCAACACCATCGATGACCTTGAGCTTGAGCTCGGCTTTCTCAAGTCCTTAATAGGCATGGGATGTTCTTAAAAGACAATGCTGATTTCAAAATTAAAAAGACAATGCTTTTGGACTTTTTGGGTTCTATCACATGCTGTCATTTTGTGTCATTCACAAGCCGGATAGACCCAAGTTCACGGGTCATGTAAAGACAATATAAGCATAAAATTATCCATAAAATTTATAGAACCTTTTGCCAACCCAATGGTTGGCTTTGCTGATAAAGTTATAAAACTCAAGACCTCGGTTTAAGGGATTGTGGGTCCGAGTTCAACATTAGTTATTTAGTTAAATGGATAATTTATTCCGGTGATCTTTAACTTAGATGTACATGGCTTAACCGAGTTATCATCGGACCATTTCCCTCTCAAGATGTTTATCTAGTGAGGTTTGAACCGAAGAACTCTTACAAGGACATCAACGCCGACCACTAGGCTACATTGGTGGAAGTCATTAGTTATTTAGTTAGGTCGTGTTTATCGGTCATAACACCCAAAGTCTAATAGTCAATGGTGCAACTATAAAACAAACGGAATAATTTTTTTTAATTGATCAAATTACATGGTTCGATTTCAATGCAAATACAATCTCAAAGCTGAATCCTCAAATACAGAACAATAAAACCATAACAGCTGATAAATGGTTTGGACAGTCCTTCCTACGATGTATCATACGTAAAACAAAAACACAAAGAAAAAACAATAGGTTTTCGAAACAAGAAATCACTCGAAATGAAGAGGCGGTTAAGGAGATGAAGACGAGTAGCTCTTGGTGCACTTGTTTGAACATGACCCAACACAGCTGTCCATACTCTTCACATCTGTAGGGAAAAAAGAAGTTATAAGAACATACTTATATATAATCGAAGACTCTTAAAGTCTTAATGTTGTGTATGTAATCACTGTTTTAAGGAAAATATAGTCATTGCTATGGCTTACCAACCTCTATTCGAGATCATGAGTTAAATTTCAAAGCATCTTTTGTGTGTGCGGCGGTGCGCACACACAAAATTATTCATACTGGTATTTAAGAAAGTAAGTCATTCATTAAGTAACACCAAAATGATCAATTGATCATGTTATTCATTTTATAGACTGGCTTTACCCAAACATGTGAATATAATCATATCGATGCTAAGAAGTAAAATAATAGCGTGAAAATAAAAACTATGTATGTGTACATACCAGGATTGTGTGCTTTGCTGATGTTAGAACAGAGGGAAGTGGCACAACCAAGCTTGCAATAACCAAGGTTTTGTGTATGTGGATCAAAGGCCATAGTTTGGGTTCCAGGTAGAGATGGAAATATGCATTCTTTAAGGCATTGGGTGGTGCATGTGCATAAGCTTTTGTTGGGTTCAATCATGCAGAAAATGAAGCACTTGGCATAGCAATCCCTAAATGTATTCACATCACCTCTAGATCCACTTACCACCATCCCCATGATTATTACAAACTTCAAAAATCCCTTCATCTCCATATTTTGTTAAAACACAGAGTTTAAGTTTTTCGAGTTTTGCTCTTAAGCTCTCATGTGGTGTGTCAACTGTCAAGTGTGTATATATATACATGGATGCATCATGCATGTGTGTGTTTCTCTGTGTGTGTGATACATAGATTAACTTATGTTTGTGACTTTTTGCTTGTCTTTATTCAAGTGATAAAACTTTTGGTTTGGTGCATAGCTTTGATAGAAAAAAAAAATGAGTTGGATAATCTAATGCTTAATGCTCTAAAAGGGGACAAAATACATACATGTTGTTGATCCTAATTATTTTGTTATCACAAGTAGTGATTACTAGTAGAAAAAGGGTGACCCCCTCTTGACTCTCGAGGGTAGTGATTACTAGCATGGCAAAAGGTATATAATAGAAGTCAGGACTTGTCCATGAAAACTGTTCATTCTTTGAAAAATAATAATATTCTGATTATGTTTTTGGGAGCACTCTATCAAGCATACCGTGTGGATATATATGTTGTATATGAAGGAATGTACATATAAATAGTATATGTCCGGTCTTGGTTTGAGCCTATGGAGATGCACACGTAATTCGTTGGTAATAGTTAATTAAATATATTGAGATATAATTAATTAAATGTTAAACAATAAGGACTTTAAAGAAAAATCGAGAAAAAGTAGATTTGGACTCAAAATGTTTAAATCGGCGGGGAAACTCTAACCGTGTATCCTAAGCTTCTAGTGCATGTGATGCCTTTTGTTGTTTTCTCTTTAAAATTTGATGGTTACAGAAAGAAAAATAGTGGTTACTACTTTCAATATAATAATTTACATGCTAAATATATTCTACAGATAAATTCTACAAAGCTCACGGGTGAACTCAATACCAAAAGTTTAATCTAGTTTTCTTGCTCGTCAATACTATTATCATGTGTATAATAATCTGAATTTATTCATTCTTTGTCTTATTCTTGATACTTCTTGCTAAGGTTTAACTGAAAGGTATACATGATACTAATCTAATTCTTAATGGCAAAAATAGATACATGTGATTTTAACCGTAAGTTAGAACCTGAATGAAGTCCAGTTACAATACTCTAGTGTTTAGGTTCTAGCGTGCTTATATATGAGAATTACACATAACTAACATTTTCATAAATTCACGAATAGGTAGTGGCTCAAGCCCACTAATCACACGTCTAAATTGGGCCTATTATCGACATTTGGATAAGCCCAATATAATAGCCAAATGTCCTCGGCCACATATGGCCCGGGAAGACTTCTCAAGCCGTGTCTATAACACGCGGAGACAATTGTCACTCAACTGTCATCAAACGGTTATGGAATGACGCGTGACACTATGAGACACATAATGCGGCATGCATGATCATGTACGAACTATAATCCTTATCTACCTATCAGATGATCAACACATGGCCTGTAAAACTGTTGATCATCCACTTGGGTTTATCCCCAAAATCCTAGATCTCTTTTATAAATAAAGAGTATTACACACATGCAAAGGAACCACCCTCTTTCATATTTCACACACTTGTTTACACAGAGTAAATACACACACAATTAGTTTGTTTGAGTGTTACCTAAACTTTTGATTCTCAATTATACCTTGGTAATTACCGTTCTACACGGGAAACCATCCCCAAACATCTTTTAATCACGATTTACGCTCCTTACGTAAACATGTCTCTACATCCCTATTACACGTAAACCTAGGAAAAATGATAAATAGACCTAAATGTGTGACTAATTTTGTGCCTATGCGACACTAGTTTATTGGTTTGTAAAGAAGTTGGTCATTTGTTCTTAATAATGTTAATACATAGGTTTAGGCATCCAATTAGACATATCAATTAGTCATGCTAATCAATGCTTTAAACATAAAACACATTTGATTCAAACTTCAGAATTAAAAAATGAGTAATATTGTTAGACTATTTCTATTATAAAAGACAATGCAATTTATTAAATATTTAACTAATTATTTACAATTTACACCACTAACATTCTTCACTTTTACTTACTCCACACCTATATGTATATAAAAAATTGCTCTAGTCACAAATTGATTTAAAAATTAAAAAATTTTGTGTGTGTGTGTGTGTGTAAAATTTTTTTTTAAAAGATTTTAACTTTTTTGTGGAAATTGTCCTCGTCACTTGAATACAGTCTTCGTCGTATGCACGTGTGTGTGTGTGTGTTGGACGTCTGATGATAAATGCAACACTGGTGAAGAATTTCACGAACACCGCGTTTAAGGAGTGTTCTTGCTTTTGTTTGTGTTTGTTTGAAGTATTATATGTGGGCTTATTGAGTTGTCTGTGATGTTCGGCTTTATTTCATATGCCTCGCATTTTTTCAAACTTGATAAGGTATAAGTCTTAAATTTTTAGGCTTATTATTTTCATAAGCCCTAACTTTTTTTAGCATTATTTTTTGTGTGTAATAATGTGCGCCTAATTTTCTTAACGTATTTTTAAAGGACTTTTTGGTTCTTATTTATTTGGTCTTATATAAATTTATCATATAATACTACACTTATATAAGCCCACAAGTCTCAAAATAAGCTAGAAAATTAAGGCTTATGAAATATAAGCCAAAACACATATGTTTGGCGTAAAGGGATGTGACTGGCTTATATTATAAGACGAAAGCTAAAGTTTATATTTTTATAAAGCTGTTTGGCGAATTATTTAGGGCTGAAGCTTATTAATGTAAAATCGCATAAAAATACGTTAAATTAAATTCACATATATTTCTAGCTTATGCGTGATAATCCATTATATTTTAAAAGGTATTTAAGTGATTTGACTAGCTATAAGCCCCTATAAGTTTTTTTAAAAGCTTGAGCTTATGAAGGCTTGTGACTTGTAAAAGCATCCATAAATAAACCCGTTTGATAAAGAAGACTTATTTTAAAAAGCCTAAACCCTTAAATGTCATCAAAAACCCATTGCCAAACACAGCTATAAGCTCGTAACCCAAGAAAAGAAAAGTATTAACGTGGCATTAATTGATTGGGCAACCTTTACACGTAATATCTTTCTCTTTTCCATATCATCAAAAACACATTTTAGGGCTGTAAAACCCTACCGCCTGCCAAAACCCTAACCAGAAAGAAGCCTTCAATCTGCAAACTAACAGGTAAACAACAATTAACTCGTCTTTATTTAATTTCAGTTCTATAAACCAATTAATTGAAACAGGTAATAGTAATGGGTAAGCTTGGAAAGAAAGCTCGTAAATTTGCCAAGAAGAATCTTCCTTCTGTTTTGAAACAAAGACGCAAAAACAAGATTGTTTTCAAGAAACGTCCTTCTAAAGGTATTTATTTTTATTTTTATACATGAGCTTATTTTATGGGCTTATCAGCTTATTAAGATTTGGAAAACCCAATTAAGCTCACTATTTTCAGCTTATTATTAATAGATTATCAAGGTGATAAGCAGTTTATAAGCTGAAAAATGTGAGCTTTATTGGCTTTTCCAAATCTCAATAAGCTCATAAGCCCATAATATAAGCTAATTCAAACACCCGTATAATATGTAGTGAATTTTATTTGTCGTACAATGGATACAACTTTGTTACTCTGTATCTGATCTTGATGTACGAAAATGTAGTAACAAGCTTTCACCAATTCATTATTATTAGTAACAAACTATTCTCTATACTTTTTGAGGTAACACGTTTTGTTCGTTTCCGATGTATGTAAGTGACTTCTATGTTTGATACGGAAGGTTACTTGGGTACGAATTACAAGTGTGTTACATTAAAAGGTAAAAGAATGGTATGTTACTTATAATGGCGAGTTTGTGAAATTTTGTTACATGTTGCATACAGTACACACATTCGTGAACGAATAAAAGGCCTTTATAGCAAAAGGTCAAGGGGGTGTTTGTTTAAGCTTATATATGGGCTTATGAGCTTATATGATATCGGCCTATATTGCAGAAGCCAATTTTTTCTGGCTCATGAGCTTATTATGAATATAAGATGAAGAATAAATTAATAAACTGGAAAATAAGCCCAAAAAATGAACTTATTAGGAGCTTATTATGATTTAAAGATGAAGATTAACTTAATAAACTCAAAAATAAGCCCAAAAAATGAACTTATGAAATACAAGCCGAAATCATATAAGCTCATAAGACTATATATAAGATCAAACAAACACCCCTTAAAAATAGACGGTTAATTTTTTTCTTGATTGTTCGTTGCTATAATGTGTTTATAACTATCTTTCACCAAATCATCATTATCATTATATTATTATATGTAATAAACTATTCTTTTTTTACTTTTGATGTAACAAGCTTGTATTTTGTTGCCAATGTATGTCATTGACTTCTATTTTTGATGATGTGGTGACGTGACCACTTTATCTAATATAGAAGGTCACCTTGCATACATTGGGCAAATTACAAGTTTGTTGCATCTTAAGGTAATAAGATAGTTTGTTACATATAATGACGATTTGGTGAAAGCTCGTTACATATAAAGAGTATTTGGTGAAAACTCATTACCATATGATGCGTTTTAATACAATTAAGAAATGCAATGTCTGTAGATCGGTAATCTTGTGTTACATGTGAGGATTGAGACGAGTTTGAAGTTATGATTGTTTCATTACATATATGTCCCGGTTTCATGAGCTGTTTGTTTTCTGTATGCTATTTGATTCTTGTGTGCACAATGATACTGGACTCTTGAGTTTATGTAGCATTTGGGCTGGTTTAAGAACTCATGTTTCAGTGTAATGCTGCAGATGGTAAAAGAGATGTTGTTGAAAAGGAGGTAGTGAAGACAGAGTTGTCTAATGAAAGGTAAAACCGTAAACTTTTCCTATGTTTATAAAACATTGATTGCTATTTGTTTTTCGCTCAAAAGTGTATTCCCTGGTTCTTGAATTTTCGTTCATAGTATTGCTGACGGCAGGCCTCATAATTTTGTTTATTTTACTTTCTTGTTTGTGCATTTCCAATCTTGAGTCTAAATTTATGTGTGGAAATATTGAGCCAGACAGCCCGTTAATATCATTGAGTAACTTTGGCCTTAATATAGAGTTCGGATATAAAATGTCAATACATGATGTTATAAATTA
Source organism: Tanacetum coccineum (assembly GCA_026074375.1). Lineage (NCBI taxonomy): Eukaryota > Viridiplantae > Streptophyta > Magnoliopsida > Asterales > Asteraceae > Tanacetum > Tanacetum coccineum. Next base: position 229,560 of record BQNB010000037.1, on the reverse strand, counting down.
CTTGAGGCCTTGTTTTGATTAACAACACGGTTTTTACATTTTAACGTGATAAAATCTTTTTTGTTTATAAATGATTGCCAGGGATGCTGACAATGAAGCCACCTTGATGTATTCACTTGATGTTTTATTTGCCCTCGATGATGATGTTAGAATTGAAGACGACTCTGATAGTGACGGTTATCTTTCAGAGGTTAAAATGCATATTTATCTTTGAATGTTTTTCCTCAACATTACAAAAAAAAATTGCAGACTTAACTTTTAGTAAAATTATAATATGATAGGACCCAAGCAGTGAAAACTACGTTGGAAATGATAATGATGTTCCTTTAGAAGGTTAGTCACTATTTATTTCCCCATCTCTTCAATTCTAGTGTTCCTTACTTTTAATGTTAACCTTTTTAATTGGTTAACTTGTATGTAGATGCCATGGATATACATACATTGTCTAGTCGCAACCAAAAGATCTATGAAGAACTTGCGGAACAAAAGAAATCGTTGGATAAGTTGAAGAAAAAAGTGAGTCTATTCTCTTTAACAAATAAAAGCATTACTATAATTCTTTGGAGCTACTGTGAACAACTTCTATCTTATGATTTCTGTGTTTCCTACCATTAATGTTTATCGTACCTCTGGCTGAGGTTATAAAACGTTATAAGTCAGAAGTGCAGATATTTTAATATACGGTCTACTAACGCAAAACATTTCAGGATCCGAAGTTTCTTAAGTTTCTAGAAAGCTACAATAAGGGAGAGAATCGGGAGATGGTAAGAGACTCTTCTATTCAATACCTTTTTTTTTGTCATTATTATAGATATAACGACGTGACAAATATACATTGTAACAGTATTCTGATGAAGATGAAGATGAAACAAATGAAGATCTTATGCTGAAAGATGTATCAACTACAACAAATAACAAAGTGCTGACATCTTCAGCAATTAATGTGCTGAGTAAACTAGTTACAGAAGATCATAACGAGTCCGCTTTAATCAGTCTTTTAAACGCTTATCGAGCTGCTTGTCACCTTGGACCAGAAGAAACCGGCCCTAAACTTCAAGACAGTGAAACCTTTTGCAACGTATATACGTTCATGCTTTCTGAAGCTGATAATATATTCAGGGTTTTATTGAAACTTCCGTCCCCCAAGTGCAAAAAGGAGGCCTTGTTGGAGTTGAAAAATACACCTAGATGGAAAAAGATGAAACCAATGATTAAATCTTATTTGAGGAGTACATTATTTCTTTTAAAGCAAGTCACTGATTCAGAGATATTGGCTTTCTCGATTAACCGTTTGAGAGCCTCCGTCGTATTTTTTGCTGCTTTTCCGTCTCTGCTAACCAGGCTTATCCAGGTAATTTAGTACCTACTTCTTTAAATGAATTGTTATGGCGTTAATAACTTTTATTGTAATTATACAAGACTCCCTACTTTTAAATGTTCTCATTAAGGTCACATATATTAAAATTTAACTCTCTTTTATACTCCACCCAAGTATGTAATATGCTTGTTTCATTTATTCTGATTCTGGCTGAAAGTATGGCGGGATGACAAAATGTCTTCAATTTTTTGTAAATACTACGTTGTTGGCCTTGTTGACACCTCATCAAATATGTTTGTCTATTCAAAGAATTTAAGGGCATTTTTGTTACCTCGACATCATCTCGGTCAGAAATGGTATAAACGAAATAAAATACATACTTGGTTGCCTGTAATGTGGTTTCAATAGGTGGCCTTAATAAAAAAAGTTCACTGTGACATACGTTATATAATTATCCCTAAAGCAATTTTAGATTTGCATAAAGTGTTATGGGGCAACCTCTAGTTAACCACTTCTAATTTTTTTGCGTATGATGCAGATTATAGTTCCTTTATGGGCAACAGGTGGAGGTACCCTATCGGCCACTTCTTCCTTTCTCATGCAAGATGTGGTCTCCGTATGTGGTTCTGATTACTTCGACACCTGCTTTGTCAAATGCTACAACACCTATATTGCTCTATGCAGGACTATGGAAACTGTTGACCCAAAACATATTGAATTCCTTAGGGACTCCTACATCAATTTATGCTCCCTTGATGTTGAAAAAACTTATAATGAGGCACTCTTCTCCATTCAACAACTTGCTAATATATTGAGGCACGCGAAGCAGAAAGGGAACAAGGAAGCAATTAAGAAGATATACAGCTGGCAGTACGCTCAACTCATTGATTTATGGGTTGTTTTCATTGCGCGAAATGTAAATGAATCTGATGTTCAGTCTTTGTTGTATATGACGATCCAGCTTATAAATGGGGTGGCCCACATGTATTCTGGGCCAAGATATTTCCCTTTGAGGATAAGGTGTATTCAGTGGTTAAACAAATTATCGAGTTCTTGTGCAATTTTTATCCCTGTTGCTTCATTAGTGTTGGATATGCTCGAATATAAAGTCAGCAAGGAGGGTGGTAAATCTAGAAAAAAATCAGTGAATCTAGCATCAAATTTAAAGGTTAGGAGGTGTTCATTTGTTTATTCGGACTACTTTTTTTATCATCTAACAAATATCTGTTGGTGCTTTTTGCAGCTCCCTAAATTTTGGTTGAAATCACAAAACTTTGTGGAGCAATGTGTTTATTCGGCTGTTGAGCTGCTTGTGGTGCATTTCTTCCAATGGAGCTACCATATTTCATTTCCCGAGCTAGCAACTGTTCCACTCATTAGACTGCGGAAGTTTCATGAAAATACTACTGTTGAAAGTTTAAAGCGTGTGGTGAAACGTCTTATGGACCAGGTATTATAATAATATTATTGAAAGCTTATTCTATTTAATGTTTAGCTAAATAGATTCCTGACTATTTTAGACTTTAGAGCATCTCTAGTGTATGCACCAAATATTTCCACATTCTGGCATAAAAAAGTGCTAGCACCAAATTTAATTTAACTCGAGTGTATGCAAGAAGTTATTATGTTGCAAAGGTGTTTGGGTTGCAGATGGTTTGCACCAAATGTTACACCATTGTGGTGTTTTGGTGCATATATTGGAGGTGGTCTCAATATCAAATGATCACTTTAAAATAGCACATCCATACACCCCCCTTGGTGATATAATCTTGTCTTTATTAGTCTCTTTAACAGATTGTTGACACTTGAGATGGTTTATTTCCATTTGCATCGCAGGTGGAACAGAATGTTGAGTTTGTGCTGAAGAAAAGGGAAGATGCAGCCTTTTCACCGAAAGACCATGAGTCTGTTGATCTATTTTTGCAGGTCCTTATTCTTATTGTAAAATTGTATTCATTTGACGTTTTTGAGGCGATAAAAGAAACAATCTGAGTTTTGGTTTTTGTGCAGTTTGAAAAAGGCATCATGACCCCGTTTACACAATACTATAAAAGTGTCATAGAAAAAGCTGCTTCAAAGATGCCCACAAGGTATAGCTTGTAGAATATTTCTGCTTTCTTCTTCCTTTTTTTAATAATTTCTTAGGGTTCTCTTTGCGTAAGTCACCAATGCGTTTTTTTATTTGTTTATACTTTATTTCTTGTACATCTGAGTCCCTAAAAGATGGCTTTGTGTCCTGTTTGGATTATGCTGTACCCAAATATTTATGTTGACAAGTTTTATATAAAAAATATAAAATATGTGCGTAAAATTGTTGCCTAATCAAAGTTAAGAGAAAATGGATAGAACTAACAAGTGGCTATATCGATCGAAAATGAACCAGTTACAGAATGTAATTACCAATGACATGCTTTTTTAATAAGTGACCTCAATCCAATTCTAATAATTCTTTTCAACTATTTAAACAAAAGTCAAGCGGGCGTGTAATATTGACTCAGACTCCAGTCAGGTTCAAAATGTTTAAATTATGGTTTGTACCTTGTGTACTTTGCAGCCCCCAAGAGCCAAAAATAGTGAAGCGAAAGAAAACACAGGATGCCGTTAATACAGCTAACGGGGATAACGAGATCAGTAATTTGGAGCAAAACGGTTCAGTTGCTGCTAACGGGGATGCCCATTCCAAGAAGAAGAAAAGAAAAGTCGTGAAACAAGAAGTATGATGAGAGCTCTTTTTGATATATGCAGTTTTTGTACTAGTTTTAGTTCCCATACGTTTTACTCTGCAGGTTTTGAAACTTCATTGTATTCTACACATATTCAAGTTTATGTTTCACATACTAATTCAAAGATGCAAGTTTGCTTTTTTGCTACATCTTGTTACATGATACAAAGTTGTACTGCACCCATTTTGCATACTGTCGCAAGGATACAAAAAAGTAGACCCTCTCTAGATTTCATGCGCACCTGCAACTAGCCACCATAGTTGGCCCTCATCGGAATTTGAATTAAGATATGTAAATCGTAAACTTAGTTCTCAATTAAGGCTGGGTAATTTGGGCGTTTGGTCATTTGTAGTCAGAGATGTGACTTTCTACATCATAACTCCTTACCGCGCTCAGACGGGATTGGGTACACTTGTGGACTTGTAGTGTAGTAAGGTTTGGGTATATATGACACTGAGATTACATTTTTGGTGGCATCTTTTGATGCTTCTATATATGCGTGCCATCTTTACCAACTTTTTTGTTCTCGTATGTTTGCCCTTTCAATATTCCCTCTCATCACCAAACCAGCTATCAAACCCCCCATAATGGTTAACACCAAATTAACCATACAAACATACCTCACACCCTCACACGCACAAAATCAACAAATTTACGTATAATCAAGAAAGTGACCAAACCATCTCCAAGTTTGGTGTTTGACTAGAACCATTTTCTGCAGTATTGATGTAAAAGAATGTGAGATGTGGTGAAATAAGAGAGAAAAGAAAGTTTGTAGATTAAACTGTAATTAAGTATTTAGATAAATAACGGATTGCATTTCATTATATGAGTAAGAGCATTTTTGGGTTACTTGAGTTTCTGACTCGACGTTGCGAGCCGACTAATCCAGAACGACTACCATTTTCAGATAGCCCGGAGTTAGCGCAAGTGAACCTCCAAATTCACATTTCTCATTTGGTAGGTTTTTAGATAAATCGGTTTTTGCGTTATAAGTACTACTCCGTCTGTCTCACTTTTATTGTCCTCATTTGACTTTTTGAAGTCTTTCTTTTGCAACTTTGATCTTTAATATTTTTGTTTGTGTTATATAATAGTTGATGCAAAATATATGAATGAATTGGGTTTTAAATATATTTTCATTGGTATAATTTTCATAAAGTATTATATAACACAAACAAAAATATCAAATATCAAAGTTGAAAAAGATTGACTTCAAAAAGTCAAACGATGACAATAAAAGTGGGACGGATGGAGTATAGTTTTATAATATATCAAGAATTGGTTGATATGAAATACTGAAAAAACCGACATATCTTATTTTATAAAACAATTTTCAAATTTAAAAGAAAAAAAAGTTAAGATCAATACAATATAAATAATATCTTTCCAATAAGTTTAATACATTTTCTTTAAGTTTCTTAAATATTGTTTTTTAATTGCATATTGATAATTAGTTAGCTACAAATGACTACTAACGAGTGGTTCGGTGTCCGCACGTTGCGGCTTTTTTTGCTTGTTTCGACGTAAATCATTTGTCAGAAATGTGTTTAGTCTCGTTTCGTGTATAGATCAATGGGTCATATATTTTTTTTAGAGTGTTTGTCTTGTTTTTATTTTAGTCATAACAATAACTACTTTAAGAATTAAGACTCACTTGTCAACTCACGAACATTTGAACTTTTGCTTGATTATTAATTATTGAATTTATTAAGGTTATAAATAGCATGAGGCGTGAAGTAACGGCATAGTCAAGCCTCAAGCTTTAACGTGGGGCGTGACGACATGGCGTTTTTAAAGCGTCATTTAAGGCGGTAAAAAATATCTATAGGTTTATAGATTTATATAATATTTTATAATTATATGAGTGGTAAATATTATTAAATCCAAGCCTATCCAAAATATTAGTAAATTCACGTCCAAATATCAAATATTAGAAAATCCCCTAAACCTGTGAGCTTATTTTGGGGATTCTCACAACCTCATTTTTGGGATTTCTTTGAAACGGGTTTAGGTTTTTAAGCTTATTCAGCCATTTCGCAAGCATAAACTAATTTAACTACCTTAGTTAATTCAAGTGGCCGTAAAGTGGTTTCTTACGTGTCGCATTTGTAGTCCTTTACCGGACGCTTATTCACTTGAATCTGACACATTTGTGATTATTCCGTTACCTGATCTTCTCATGGCTTCAGAACTGCAAAATTGAATTTTGCACAACAAAGTTTGATTCTTTACGCAGGCATAGCAATAAAATTTCGATTTCAAGGATCTATCTTTCACTGCTTCTATAAACGTAGATTGTAATTATGATCATACATTGGCCTTGTGTATGTGAAACATCAACTAAAAGGGTCCTCTGAATAGAGGAGAAGGTCACACCGTTGCAAGTTGCTACTAAGCCAAAAAGCATGACCAAAGGGCTTATGTCCCAATGGTACCTCATGTTGTGTGAGAAGCTTCCCAACCACATGGTTGTAGGTTCGAGTCCTGCTTAGGACATGTGAGATTGATGTGCTATAATTATTGTGAGATAGTTAAAAAAATTACTGTTCTAAAAGAAAAAGAAGCCAAAAAGCATGCAAATATCGATGACATATATTAACGGTGGAAGCACAATGATAATACCCTTAGTAAGGCCATAATCTACAGGATTTCGTCCTGTGATTGCTTCCAAAAGCAAAACTCCAAACCTATAAACATTGCTGTTTTCATTGGGTAGCCCATTTTCTGCATATATAGTTTAGCATTAAACTCGACATCTATTAGTATATTACTCCCTCTATCCCAAATTAATAGTCTCTTTTTTCATTTTGGGTTGTCCCAAAATTATTGTCCCCTTCTAAATATAGTTGTGGAGAATGTAACAAGTTTACCATATTGCACCTAATGATATTAAGAATTACAAACATCATTCAAAGATTTAATTAATTGCATAAGGGCAAAACTGACATTTTGCAAAAAAGTAAGAGAGAGAATGCAGTAATGATTATGTTTTCTTAAACTGTGTGTTTTTTGTCGGGGAACAATAATTTTGAGACGGAGGGAATACTTGATTTGATATCTCGATGCACCACTTATGGTCCAATAGCTTCGTGCAAATATGCAAGCCTGCAAATTGGAAATATTTGTTTAATGAGATTATTGATGAAAATCCCACATAAGAATAACAGAGTAGCTCAAAACTGATTTTAAGGTCGACGAAAAATAAAAACTTAAGAAAGCTTACCAGAAACGCGACCTCTAAAAGAATTTTATAACTAATAATACTAACTTGTATTTAGAACCCAAATGCTCACTGAAATCAAAAGTTCTTTAAGAACTTGTAGAGATGATCTTACTTGTCTAATCTAACGATCTCAACCATCCCTCGACAAAACAGCTAAGATGTTATCCATATAGAAAGTTGAACAACATTGATAATCCAAACAAAGTTGATAACTCGTAACTCATAAAAGATAAAAAGTGTAATTTATCTTAGCAGCAGCAACCATCAACTCCCGCTGCGCCTATCTTATTCTTCGCCTCAGGAAACTCGTTGCGTCTATCGCCAGCAGCATACTCATCCGTAAAGAGTTCTGCAAATCATCTTCATGATCATCCATCCAAATTTTTTCCTAAATGACTACATAATAGAAGAATCCAGCATATATCACCCATTAAATGAAACTGGCAGAAGATCATGTAGCAAAAGGTAGAATTAACTCCTCCTTACTAAATGGAATAAGCTAAACAAATGTTAAGTTAAATATAACCAACGTTAAGCTATAATTTCCCACACCTTGAGTAAGCTCTTCATCTAATATATTTAAAATAGGGTGAAGGTTGAAAATACGTAACTAACTTATCCAAATTTACCAAGCTACGCAACCAACTATATTTATTACGGATCTACGCAACATACTTTCAAATACTTACCAATTTACGTAATATTGACCAAAATGTAACTTGTTTAACAGGTTACCATTTAGAAAAGTTACTGTTTGGTCCTTATCGTTTGTTGGACTTCCACCGTTAGTCCCTAAACATTTTTACACTAGTTTAAGTTAGAGTAATGATATATTGACTTTTGCATTGACTTCCACCGTTAGTCCCTTAACTTTTCCATCTAATATTTTTCATAATTATTTATACACGGTTTTATACACACATTTTTATATACATATTTTTATACACAAATTTTTATACACACGTTTTAATACACGTTTTTATACATATTTTTATACATACGTTTTTATACACACATTTTTATACATGTTTGTATACATGCATTTTGATACACGCTTTATACACGCTATTATATACATGTTTTTATACGCGTTTTATACACACGTTTTTATACACGCTATCATATACACACGTTTTTATGGTGGAATACCGCGATGACCAAGACCCTCTAAGAAAGCCTGTGGATCTACGTATCATCAAATGGCGCCATCCGTGGGACCTGACTTCTTATCCACTAACTCCTAAACTAGAAGCTCATGGTAGAGGAAACTCCGCCCACCATACCACTAAGCACTCCGGAAGAAGGACCCAGTGGGTGCGACCCTAAAGAACCATCAGTACCCCGCAATCGAATATCATACGCCTGATCGTACCCTAGAAAACACGTCCGGAGTTCCCGTCATGCAATTCGTAGTGCAGAATTTCGAGCAAATCAATGCCATATACTCAACATTCTCCTCAAAAAGAAAAGAGGTGAATCCCACATCAGCCTACAACAACGATGACCATCATGTCATAGAACCGTGGCGGTCAGATTTGGAACGTTCGCCCGAAGAGGCGATTCGACGAGCACCCGAAGAAACCACCTTGCAAGCCAAACCAAGTAAAAATAGTCGGTTTACAACTGAAAACCTTGACGATCTCCCTAAACAAAGACCCGTGAGCAACGTTGATTTCTATAATAAGCCATTCACATTCACATAAACGCAAAAGGATGTACGCAACCTGGTGGCATCACCTTTCACGGCACGAATCAGAGACTATGACATGCCAGACGAGCTCAAGGTTCCAACAAACCTAAAGACTTACGACGAAATGTCAGACCCTGACGATCACCTTACAATATTCATGGGAACTATGGATGTGGTTTCTTTCATATTACCCTGAGTGGGGCTGCTCAGTTCTGGTACGACAACTTGCTACCGGGAAGTATAGACAACTTTCACGAGCTGAAAGACAAGTTCCGAGCAAACATCTTGCAACAAAGGAGATTCCAAAAGACACAAGCCAAAATCCTCGGGATCCGACAACGTTCAGATGAGTCACTAAGGGACTACTTGGGAAGGTTTGGAAAAGAAACATTACACATGACTGATCGCTCGGATGGGATGATGAAGATGGCCTTCATTAGCGGACTACGCCCCAGGAGGTTTTTTTAAGATCTCATAGCTCGACCCCCCGTATCAATGGAATACCTATTTACACAAGCACACAGTTTCATAAGGGTCGATAAAGCAAACATGAAAAATTGGTTGCGAGACAGAAGATGGGGTACCGCTGACAACACACACATACAAAATCACAATCTTCAAGAAAACATAAAGAAAGATATGTCGCTTGCCCCCACCCCCACAAGACCTAATGAACGTTCAAGCGCGCACAGACCCACTTTCACTCCTCTTATTAAATCTCCTGCAGAAATATATGCTATGTCTGAGGGAAAATCCGTTCTAAGACCGCCGTCGCGGATGTTTGCACCCGCCCATCGAAGGGATCGCACGGTACTGTGAGTTTCACAACGACTATGGCCATGATACAAATGAATGTGTTGACCTACGGCTAGAAGTAGAGACACGCGTCAGAAATGGTCGCTTTAGTCACCTTACAAAGGGCGCAAAGATGCAAAATAGTAGTCAAAACCCAATTCCCTCCGGCGCTACGGAAAAAGGGAAGAATCAAACTGATTGGAAACAAAAGGTGGTTGCACCTAAGACAGGAAATGAAGTTTTAATGATTAATGAAGGATGGTCTCCGCCACACTACCAAGAAAATGGGTTACGACATAATACTGACATCTCGTTCACAAGTGATGACCCGGTCCCAAACCATTGTAGTGGTGATTATCCACTTGTCATTAAGGCTGAGATAGGAGACAACATCATACATCGCATCTATATTGATGGGGGAAGCTCTGCGTAGATTTTGTACGAGCATTGTTTCTTACAGTTGGACAATAAGACAAAGGCATCACTCCGACTACCAACATCACCGCTAGTAGGGTTTTTAGGACAAGTACTATGGCCACTCGGAGTTATAACGGATCCCTTTACCTTTTCAGATTACACTGGGAAAGGCAGTAAGACAATCACTACGGATTTCATGATTGTTCGAGCCCCGTCTCCTTAAAATATGATATTAGGACGGCCATGAATGAGGCAGTTAGGCGCAGTTTATTCCACGATACACTCGTTCATCAAGTTCCCTCTCAAATTAGGCGTCATCATAATAAGAGGAGAAGTGCCTCACAAAAGCAGATACCTCCAAATCTCTCATAAAAGGAACGGGAGTGTGAAACGACGGTTATCTCTGAACCGCCGAAAACGAGACAGAAAAAGAAAATGTGGTAATAAACACCATGTATCCATTTTAGTTGGTAGGAACTAGTACAAGTCTACCAACAAGAATCAAACAAGAGTTGCGGAGAATTTTGTGTGAGAATAAGGACATTTTTGCACGGTCTCCTTCTGACATGACCGAAATACCAAGGGAAATACCAAGGGAACTCACAGAGCACAAGCTAAACATACACCCTCGCACCTTTCTCGTCCGACAGAAGAAGGGCGTACTAGCTAAAGACAAGAATGAAGCGGTCATTGCAGAAGTAGATAAGCTTGTCGAAGCACGAATACTCAAAAAAGTATACTTTCCATGATGGGTGGCTAATCCGGTAATGGTGCAAAAAAATGATGGAACTTGGAGCATGTGCATCAATTTTACTAACCTGAATAAAGCTTGTCCAAAAGACAGTAACCCACTACCTGAGATAGATCAGAAGATTGAATCCTTAGATGGATTTAGATATAAATTCTTTTTGGACGCGTACAAAGGATACCATCAAATACGCATGGCTGAGGAAGACGAAGAAAAGACGGCATTCTATATAGAACAGGGGATTTTCTGTTACGAGAAAATGCCTTTTAGGCTAAAAAATGCTAGGGCAACCTACCAACGATTGTAGATAAAGCATTCTCTAGTCAGATCGGTTGAAATATTGAAATATATGTCGATGACATGGTCATAAAAAGTAAAAATGAAGGAGGGTTGATAAATGATATCGAAGAAATCTTTCATGCCTTGCGACGCATAAACATGAAGCTGAATCCAAAAAATATGTGTTCAGTGTCGAAAGCGGAAATTTCTGGGGCACATGATCACAAAACAAGGAATTGAGCCTAACCCGGAAAAGGTCAAAGCAATCATTGATATGGTATCACCTAGGACAATATGGGAGGTAGAAAGCCTCAACGGAAAACTAGCTGCTATCGACCGGTTCCTGGCGAGGTCAGCAGAAAAAGCGCTTCCATTTTTCAAAACTCTAAAGGGGTGCATAGAAAAAAGAGATTTTCGGTGGAGCCAAGAAGCAGAAGAAGCATTCCAGAAACTCAAACTACATTTGCAGTCTCTCCCCGCCTTAACTGTGCCGATACCTAGAGAGACGTTAACACTCTATTTGGCGGTATCTCACGAAACCGTTAGCTCTGTACTTATGGCCAAAAAGGGATAATATCGAGAGACCAATCTATTTTGTTAGCAAAGCATTACAAGGACCAGAGATGAATTACCCGATTATCGAAAAATTAGCCCTCGCACTAGTACGCACAGCACGTCGTTTGCGCCGATACTTTCAAGCTCATACAATGTGCGTGCTCACGGACTAGCCAATCCAACAAGTATTACTCAGGCCGAAAAACTCTGGCAGACTAGCTAAGTGGGCTATCGAGCTAGGAGAACATGACATTTCATACAAACTACGGTCAACGGTCAAAGGATAAGTGGACAAGTGATTGCAGACTTCCTGGTCGAATGCCCGAACAATACCTCTCACGAAGAACCCAAGAAAAAGATAACGACTACACCCAAGACACTAATCAAATACTAGTTTTGACATTATACACTGATGGCGCATCGGGCAACGAAGGTGCTGGAGCCGACCTTATTTTAACTGATCCCGAAGGAAATGAAATCACACACGCCCTGCGGTTTGAATTTCCAACGTCCAATAATGAATCAGAGTATGAAGCAATAATTTTAGGTTTGGAACTTTCCATCAGGCTAGAGGTCCACCATTTGCAGGTCTTCGCAGATTCACTACTAGTCTAACCATGTCAAAGGGACGTATGAAGCAAGGGAGGAGTCAATGAAACAATACCTAGCAAAAGTCTATAGTTTACAAGAAAGATTTAAGAGCTTTTCAATCATGCAAATCCCTCGCTCAAAAATTAAAAGCGACAACACTCTCAGTGAATTAGCTTCCTTGTCGTTTGCGCATCTCACTAAAAAGGTCTTAGTAGAAGTCATTCCATGTCGAAGCACTGACATGAAAATGGTAAATACGGTAGAAGAACCAGAAACAACCTGGATGGATTCAATTATAAACTACCTAAGAGACGGACATCTTCTAGAAGATATGGTTACCGTAAGAAAGATCAGGGTAAAATCACCTCAGTACTCACTAAGACAAGTCATTTTATATAGGAAAGGCTACTTGACACCTTGGATGCGATGCGTTGGCCCGAACCAAGCACAATATGTTCTACAAGAAGCACACTTCATGTCATGTGGGGCCCATGCCGGAGCAAGAACTATCGCACAAAAAGTAGCGCGACTCGGGTACTTCTGGCCCACCATGTACAATGATGCGACCAAGGTCGTCAATGCATGTGTTACCTGCCAAGAGCACGCTCCTGTAATGCGAAAACCACAATGTGACATGGTGAGTATCTCAAGCCCATGGCGATTCTACTAGTGGGGAATTGATCTGGTTGGTCCATTTCCCGATGCACCAAGACGGGTTAAGTTTTTGGTTGTCGCACTTGATTATTTCATAAAGTGAGTGGAAGCTGCACCACTAGCTACTATCACTGGAAACAATATTCTCAAATTTGTCTGGAACAACATTGTGTGCCGTTTTGGAATCCCGAGCATCATAATAAGTGACAATGGCAAATAGTTTACAGAAAATCCATTCTGTGAATGGTGAAACGAGCTCAAAATTAAGCAACAATTTACCGCTGTAGCACATCCACAGGCTAATGGGCAAAATGAGATAACAAACCGGACCTTACTTCAAGGAGTTAAAACACAGTTAGGTAAAGCAAAAGGTCAATGGGTCGAAGAGCTACCTAACTTACCTTGGGCATATCGTACAACCGCAAGGACAAGTCATCAATGCACCTCGTTTAGTTTAGTTTACGGGTCAGAAGCAGTTGGAGGAACGAAGAGACATGGCAACACTACGCGAAGCTAGGTACAAAAAACAAATGGAACAATACTATAACTCCAAAGTCCACCACAGATACCTCAAGGTTGGGGACTTCGTACTTCGCAAAAATGAGGCAAGTCGACATGAGGGGCAAAGAAAGCTTGAACCAAAGTAGGAAGGGCCATATCAAATTCTAGAGTTAAAGAGCCTAGGAACGTATGTGCTCAAGAGTCTGAACGGGAAGTTGATCCCAAGAACGTGGCATATTAGTAATTTGCGCAAATTCAGTTTTTAACAACCCAGATGAAATGTAATTTCATGTGACGCCAACGTGTTTCGAAAGCACAATGTACATAAATAATGTGCGCATTTCTACATCGATTAATAAAAGGAAAATTTGTACATCTCGACACTTTGTTGTCTATCATACCCACGAATGAGGTACAAACATAGTCTTATTGAGGCTACAATTCTTGCAAAAGTTTAGGTACACACATGTATAGGCAAGCAAGACTAAATTTTATTGCAAAATCAGCAATGAACGTCCCGCTAGTAAAGGGATGAGGGTCTAATAAAGCATCGCGATAAAATCGTGAACACATCCCACTAATAAAGGGACGAATTTATTTACAAAGGATTAACGATCGATTAAACTATTGCTACGGCAATAAAAGTTTGCATTCAATAGGACATAAGGTTGCATGCATACGTGACAATATTAAGCTTTTTGACCACTACAAAAAGGCTAAGTTACAAATCTTATTATAAATCATAATAAAATCAAAATATGTTGCAGTGATGGCATTCATATGATTCATTCATAGCATGCTTTAAAATATCCTAAAGAAACCATATTATACAATTGAAAGTATAAATTTATTGTCTTGAAATTTTTTATGTATAACAATTATAACAGACTACTAGGAACCAAACATGTACAATGTCTTTATATTTGCACTAAAAGATAAAATAAAGACATACATTACATTTAGTACTTAAATTCTTAACATTAATTACTATAGTTCAGAACAAATTATGACTAAATTAATTGCTTTGAACAATGTTACTCATAGTCTCAAAATCATTATTTACTATTAGCATACTAAGCCATATAATACTACTAAATTTCATTCATATATTACAACAAAAGAAACAACATAAAGTTATATAGTACAGGTAGCCTTCACCTTACATTGAAAACTTGGCTACAAGATAGCATAAACATACATCGAAGTCACTTAGTTTAGAGGATAAATCCTTAGACAACACATCGGCTGCTCGACCCTTCACCCGCGGAACTGTCACCACGTTCCAACACACCACGAAGCAAGTTGGGAGACAAGTCAGGATATGAAAGTACAGTCTCCTTGCATTCCCATTTGGTCTTCTTCAAACCTCTAACAACATCCTTATCTTTGTGGAAGATCTGGATCAAATGCCGAAAGTCGTTGGTTAGACATGAGGAGGTCGCGAGCTTCTTGACGTCCCAAATCATGTCCATGATCGATGAGGACTTTTTGGACCTTCAGCATCTCGTTATCAAAATGTTCACTACAAAGACCTTTAGCAAGCATCCTTGGGATAGCCTTTAGCATCATCCATTCCAGATCACGTCTTAGCCCAACATTCTCTCGCTCTAATGAAGTAACTTTCTTAGATAGGTTCACTTCCAGCTCCTTGGATCTAGTAAGGTCCCCGAACAAGTTATTATAGCCAGCACACGACATAGAGTAGTACGACTTTAAGCTTTCATTTTTAGAACGTAAAACTGTTAACAGTTGTCTGCATCGAACCATTCATTACATGCTCTATAGCCAACATCCCCTCGGTCTGGTAAAAGGGAGCTAGTAAGTTCCTCTACCCTTCTTTGATAGTAAGCCGATGTCACACCCCGCCAAGGCGGAAACGCGAGGCGCAAACAAGAATGGATATCATCACAACACAATGGCGTCTATACAGAGAATTCTATATGAAATAAATAAGTAAAGCATAGACACAAAGTGTCATAACAATACCCATAAAACTAAACAAAATCTAAAAGGCGTCTTTATTGATGAAACGAAAGTTCTCGCCAACATAAAGAAATGCAACAATTATCCATAATCCAAACAATGCAAAATTCAAGACAATAAAGCAATAAACTCCATAACATCCTATGGTCTCTTTCTAGCCATTTCTCTCTATTTTATTCCCATGGTGCTCACCTGAAAATGATGCTTAAACGTCAACATAAAGTTGGTGAGAGTCATAGGTTTAAGACACACATAACAATCCTTTAAAACCAATTACTGTGATAAATAAAACATAGCATAGCAGGACATACAATGAACTATCATACAAGCTAACATACAATCACATCAAACCATGTTGAGACGGTCACACTCAACATCACAAACAAAGGAACGAAACGTGTCCCATGATCCACAACAATGAGACGATCACGCTCACTATCAACAATCCATAGCAATGAGACAGTCACGCTCACTACTAACAATCCACCAATGCCTTGAGACGGTCACGCCCAAGCATAACAAACAAGGGAACGGAACGTGTCCCACGATCCATATCACAATAGCAAGTAGCACATAACATACAATAGTCACGTATAGTCCATGCCTCCTTTAAAACACATTATCACAGTAACTAAAACATTTAATACTCATAGCATCATTTTCACCCCAAGAAAACATAAGAAAAAGGGGCTATGAAACTCACCTGATGCCTTAGCAAATCCCAAATCCTTTGCACAAAACTATTCAACAAAACAAACACGTGTTACACGCTACTAAGCCAAAAGCTTAAGCACATGTAACAATCATATGATGGATGTCTAAGGTGTTTATTTACCCTCATGGGTCACCCCGACACCATGCCCAACATTTACCAATTCGTTAACAAGTTTCACTAGTTAGTCACAATTTGCTCAAAACTGCAGAATTTTAACGTGACTTAACGTACTCAAAACCCCTACTTACTGACCTCCATAATTCATACCAAAAATCACCTATGTTCATTTATGAGTATATTAACTACCTCATAATTTCCAAGAACCATTTACATGCACAAGTACTCCTAAGAAAATCAAACTTCAAAACAGTCCCAATTCGGATCTGTTTGCACACTAAAAAGTTTGGATCTAAAAAGCATACTTAGACTCCAAATCAGAAGCTCTTCTTTGGGATATTTCTAATAGACACATAGAACTAAACTCCTGTAGAAGGGCTAAGCTAAATTCGAATTTTAAGTGGGGGTTTTACACCTCGTAATCTGCCCTAAATCAGACCCGTATTTACTGTTTTGACCACTTTTCTCGTAACCAACAATCGAAGGACTTCCCGACCTTAAAAACTTTCGAGGCCGGATGTTCTGGAAACTAGACTCTCTGAGCTACATCATAGACACTGGAAACTTGACAAAAGCTATTCCCATCATTGAGATAACAGCCGAACAACACAACCCTAAATTCTGCCCTAATCTAAATCAAGTTCTAACGCGATCTAAACCCTAACGATTACACCAACGCGCATCTAATTGATTACTAAGAACCCTAATTAGCATATTATCTTTAGTTTACAGAATATTAGAAACCCTAGATCCATCATATACATGTGTTACATGAATTAAATCAATAACCAAACTAATTGGAAAACCTACATACCTTAAATCCTTGAATTCTCTTCAAAAGATCAAACCCTAATTTTTTCCTCTTCTCTTCTTGTTTTTGTTCGACCGATTGCTGCTATGGGGAGTAAAATTTTGTTGCTTGAGGTTTATTATAATATATATATTGATTAAATACTTTCCTAATTAGAGTTTTAATCAAATTGGACTTTGTTTTTCTTTTTTTTCCTTTTTAAACCCCTAGTCGGCCGAATATGTATTTATACATATATTTTTTAATAATTTTTTTATTATTAATTACTTAATTATTTGCATTACCTTAAGTTTTTATAAAAACCTTAGCTTACTTGCGCTTACCTTTTTGCTTAAACGCAATTTACTAGACTTTTAAAAATAAATTACTTTTTATTTTTATTAACCCTAACTTTCCAAAAATAGAAATTTTATTTCTTTCATATTCTAATTACTAGAACCTAATCTTATCCTAATATTACTAACACAAAAATACATATACGTATAATTACTTACACAATTAACGCGAAACCGCTTCAATCACCAAAATCATTTCCTTGTCACTAAAAGTGAACGAAATGAACTCCACAAAATCCAACACAAAACCAATCTCAATGAGACGATCACGCTCAATGGATTGATTATCAAATCTTACATATCCCACACAACACACATAAACACGTATAAACACATATAACACATAACCCATTCATTGCAACAGATACATAAGTCAACACTAATAGTTTGACTAACCTGCTCAAGTCATGGTTGTCACAGTATCCCCTCCTTTAGGAAATCTCATCCCGATATTTTAACCAAAAGATTCAACTCTATCATTACCAAACAATAAATCGAGGATACTTATCTTTCAAGTAGTCCTCCCATACCCATGTTAACTCAAAGTTACACTTTGAATTCCAACTAACTTTGACAAGCTTTGGGAGCTTGCTTAAGACCATACAAAGCCTTTTTAAGTTTATAAACATAGTTTGGTTTTTGAAAATCAATGAACCCCGGAGGTTGAGCAACGTAAACCTCTTTGTTTATAAAACCATTTAGAAAAGCACTTTTTACATCCATTTGATATAATTTAAAATCATTTGCACAAGCAATAGCAAGAAGTATTCTAATAGACTCTAATCTAGATACCGAAGCATATGTTTCATCATAATCTATACCTTCTTGTTGATTATATCCGTGTGATACTAATCTAGCCTTATTTCTAGATACTATACCATTTTCATCTAATTTATTTCTAAAGACCCGTTTTGTTCCTATGACGGATTGTCATATAGGTAAAGGGACTAATTCTTAAACATCATTAGCAACAAATTGATTTAGTTCTTCTTGCATAGCTATAACTCAACTTTTATCTTTTAATGCTTCATTGATATTTTTGGGTTCTATTGTAGATATAAAACAAAAGAAATTACTATGATTTTGGGCTTGAGATCTTAAGGTTCTTTGATTAAGATTTCCTATGACTTGATCTAGTGGATGATTTTTGGACTCTTTAATGTTAATGATTTCGTCAACTTCTATCGACTCATCTTCTACGTTATTAGTATTTACTATTTTGGTATTCTTTCTAATGGCTTCTTGTTTACCAACATCATCATCAACCAATGGTGATAATTTGGTAAAAGGAGGACTTTTATTGAATGTCACGTTGAGTGATTCTTCGACTTTCATTGTATGTTTATTTAATACTACATACAATTGCTAAAAACACAACACCACATCTTAATTCGCTCAAAAATCAACTCTGTCCGTATTTTTGGAGACCTGCGGACCACGGATCCACCATATGGAGATCCGTATGTTATTTAGGTGGATCTATGAGTCAACATGATACCCTACTTTTAAATTGGTGGACCACTTGCCTTCTCCTCCAATAATACGCCAACACCTACCTCTCATATCACCCAAGATTGAGCATTCTCGTCAACATCATTTCAAGCTATAATTAAGATAGATCCATACATTTCAAGATATCTATAATCATAATTGTAAGTTTTTCTTTTCTAAATCTTTATTTTGAAACACCTATTTTTATTTCCATAAAAGGAAAAAGATTTGAAGCAATAGGTTAACTAATCCTTCTATAATTGAGATGCACATTTAATGTGTTTCACCAAAAGTTATTTTTTCGCCTAAAACCCAAACTTATGTGTTTTAAACAAAAACTCACAATTGGGATTTTTTTTGCCATCCACCTACATAGTTAATACAAATAAAAAACAATTATTCTCTTATAAATGAACCCTCAAGATTTACAATTTATGTATTATCTTGACTCATTTGACTTACGAGATAAGAACATGTGCGTAAAACAACATCATGTACATGAAACAAATACATATATCATAACTTATCTTCAACATATTTATCTATATTCTAATTATAAATTTACTAGGTTCAATTGTTAGAGATATCATTTCATCACCATGAACACAAAAATAAGAAAAAGATTTTTAGAGAGAGAAAGAACTAGAGAGAGACAAAAGAGAAAAATGGTTACTTGTAAGAAGAGAAATAAGAAGAAACACCTTCTCCACACTTGGAGAGGGCTTTATATAGTTATATGAGATAAAACCCTTCGTGGGTTGTTGGGCTTGACTTTGGGTCGAACCTATTACTAATGGACTTAAGCCCGACACCTAGGCCTAATTAGCTTAGATAAATTCCCATAGACTAAGTTTTTCTTATACAAGGCTTAGGAATATTTAATGATCATCACTTTAATAAAAATACGGCTAACAATCTCCCCCTAAGGGGTGGTCATTCAATTGTGGATCCTTCTTGTGACGTCTTGAGTCTTGGAACCTTGTATTCTTGGGAATTCTTTTGAAGTTCCTTTTGCATGCTTGTGATCTTGGATCTTGATCTTTAACTTGATATACTTTGATAAAGTACTGATATCGTGGTCTTTGGCCTTGATTTATCTTGACTAATGAGATATCTGAATCTTTATTCTTGAATTTTTATGCCGCCTTGCGATCTTGTGTCTCCACCCTCATGCTCAAGGTCTTGAAAGCTTGCTAACAATCTCCCTCAACATTTTCTTTAACATGATTACTTGTACCACATCATGGTAGGAGTAGTACTTGATCCACTTGTAAGATATATCTTTGTTATTGTCCGACAATCTTGTCAAAAATGTTCTTTTAAAGGAGTGCTTGTACATCAGAGATTGCAGAAGACTTTGATAGTTTTAGCTTTCATCATGTATATATCATTGTCGATTGAGTATGAGGTCTTGAATCTTGACTCCACTGGAATGAGGTTGTAACGCCGTCACTTATACCTAAAAATTGATGTTAGTGATAAACAACAGATATAGACGAATATGGCTTTGTCATTCGTCTTGAGTTCGGTTACATTAACCTCCGGTTCCGTGAGGACCGTTTTACAGTATAAATATTGTACCTGTGATCAGGTAGGTTCAATTTAGAAGAACCTCCTTGACAGGGTTTCCAACTCAAAGTATTAGATCCTTTAACTCGATTGCATTAGATTCATCGTACTTGCTTGTTCTCATTATCGGAACGTCTCAAAGCAGACAACACGATAAGAGTGAATCAGATAGTTACTATCTTTCTGATTGAGTCGTCAATTCATATACTGGACCAAAATCGATATCCAGTTGACACAAGCTTGATTCATTTAGAATCTCGCAAGTCACCTACCAAGAGCTTGTTTGATGTTGGCTCAAGAAGGATTTCCATCGTCACTGTGAATACTAAAGAGTATCACTCTGATGTTCTGGCAATTATCACAAGGATAATACGTAGGACTTTTTGATACCAAATGTTGTATAATGATGTACGATATTTTGTATATTGGAAGATGTGTCCTAGTGAGATTTTTGATGGATCTCGTTGGCTCTAGACTCTATAAGTGCACATTTGTTATTTGGCAATCGGAGGCTGGAGCGGACTGCCACCTTTTCAATATCAACAATCTCGAAATGAGAAAGCCGATAGAAACATGTTGATCTCTGTGAGAAATGAAACATAAATCTTTTGAGAGATTCTGAGTGGCTGGAGAGGGTTGTGCCTTGCATCACTGGGTCCATGATGTCAGTCTTCAATATCAGAATCATCTTTGTGATTACCGATAGATTATGTATTGACCCAGTTTCTTCCTAAGGTTGTATGGAAGGCTTCTTTCTTTTCACCCTTTATCCTTACAATTCTTTTTCATTCTTTAACCCCTTTAGTGCTTACCAAGACTTCATGACTAGTACCTTGTTGGGTGTGTTCCAGCACTAGCTCCATCTCAGTCGGCACTCTTCCCTTATTCTCACTTTAATCCTTTTTTCAATCATACCTAGGACTTCTACTCTATCTAATGGAGTGTTCCTGGGTAGATCCCTCCGATTCTGGCTGGATCATAGAACGGATATACCTAACCTTAACCGCCTTATAACTTCTTGAGATACAAAAGTTGGTCGGTCTTTAGGGTATTGCCACGAAGATTCATAAAACCATTCGATAAAAAATCATTCAATGTGTCTGAGAAATCATTTAAGACACATTGAGTGTTTTTAGAATTACCAAAAAGCTCCCTCTACACACATGCACCATATTATGAAAGAGTTTAGCACATGCGAGGTTTGGGAACGTACTTATAGATTGAAGATCGTATCCGTTATTAATCCGCATTTATCCTATTTTAATCACTATTCTCCCCCTCAAAAATTGCATATGTGTTTACAATTTTTGACAATTACTAAATTAAAAACAAGTTAATGTTCGGAATTCACATGAGCCTAACTAAGTCTTGGGAGAACAAGAGTGCATGCATAATGAATCATATTATTATACTCCCCCTCAATTAAAGAATAGAGTGAAAACTTAGAGTAGGAGTTTGTTGAGCACATAATTTTGAAAGAATTTGAAATTTTCTTTTTGAAAATATCTTGAAAAATTATGCTCAACAGGAAAATATGTGATATATCTTATTTACCATCATTTTCCTTAGTACTTCTCTTGAGCATTCAAAACTTTGAATGTTTATATGACTTTGCTCAAGACCGAGAAGATATGAACTTCCCGTTGTTTAGGATAAATGTACATAAATGAAAATTTTCCTTTCTTTAGGGTCCGAGTCCTAAAGCTGACATTTACTTAGAAGTCATAGAGAAAAAGTGAAAGGACATGTTTTGAAAGCATTTAAAACTCTCGCTCGAACTTCATTTATTCACCCATTCAACCATCCCCATCAAAAAACCAAAACCGTTTTAATATTAATCAACATTTCTAAGTGCGCAAATGTTATCGATTGTCGAGAGACATGTCAGAGAAGATTATTTTTGTTTTTTTTAAAATTTCTGATTTTGTATTTGCTTTTTATAGTTTTATAATTTCTTTTTCTTGGTTTTATATTTTTGTATTTTGTTTTTCTGAAAAATATATACAAAGAATTACCGAGATTTTGCAAGACGTTCAAGTTCCTGAGGAGAGAAGCTGCGCATACCAAGGCAACGAACCAAATAGTTGAATTGATCCACTAGAAGAGCTTTGGTGAAGAGTTCGGCCAGTTGGTAATCCATCTTGACAAAATACAGTTCAATCATACCCTTTTCCACGTGTTCCTTTATGAAATGGTAGCGGACAACGATGTGTTTTTTTCTCGAGTGTTGAACCGGGTTGCAGGATATGGCTATGACTGATTTTGAATCACAATACATTGGAATCTTGTTGAAGTGAAAGCCATAGTCCGTTAACTGTGTCCGCATCCAAAGGACTTGGGCACAACAAGCGGATAGAGACACATATTCTGCTTCCGCGAATTTGACGATGCCTGTACAGTCCTTATTTCTTAGAGGACAGCTAACCGAACTTTATTATCGCCTGAAGAATCGGAGTCTCCACCAGAAGTACTCTTGAAGGTGTCTTTACATCCCGCATAATCAACATATGAAAATCCGATTAGTTCAAAACTAGAATCCTTCATATACCAGAGACCCATATTAACAGTTCCCCGGAGATAACGAAAGATCCTTTTAACCTCTTTGAGGTGCTTCTCGGTTGGCTTAGCCTGGTACCGAGCACATAAACAAGTAGCATGTACAATGTCCTGGTCCCTACTCAGAACTAAGAAACATTAGGGCACCCAATCATGCTATGATATTTCGTTCAACATCGACTGGAGTCCATGTTGATCAAGGGTCAACTTGCTTTGATCTCCATTGGAGTACCAACGGGATCACAAGTTTCCATTCCATATTTTTTAAGGATTTCTAACACATAGTTGGACTGGTTTATAAAGATGCACAGGGGGATTGGTTAACTTGTAAACCAAGGAAAAACGTCATTTCCCCCAACATCGACATTTCAAAGTGGCTTTTCATGAGGTCAGAAAATAGGTGGGTATACCTAGGGTGTGTTGAACCAAAGATAATATCATCAACATAGACATGTACCACTAAGATGTCGTCGTCGAAGCGCCTTATAAACAACGTTGGATCAATTGTGCCTTTGAAGAAGTGATTCTGTAGGAGAAATGTTGTCAATTCGTCGTACCATAACCTTGGTGCTTGCTTTAACCCATATAGTGCCTTTTTTAACTTGTATACATGGCTTGGATGATCAACATCGATGAAACCTTCTGGTTGACACAAGTACACGTCTTCTTTTAGCGTACCATGCAATAATGTAGTTTTCACATCCATTTGAAACACAACGAACGATTTGTGTGCATCATATGCCAAAAATATCCTGATGGCTTCCATTCTAGCAACCGGATCGAAGGATTCTTCAAAATCTATTCCTTCCTCTTGGTGGTACCCTCTCACAACCAGACGAGTCTTGTTTCGGATGACCGTGTTTTCTTCATCATGCTTGTTTTTGAATAACCGTTTCAAAGTTATGGGTCTTATGTTATCTGGAGCAGGAACTAACACCCATACATCAAGCCTTTTGAACTGAAGAATCTCTTCTTGCATTGATTCAATCCATGCAAGATCGGTCATAGCCTCTTTGACATTCTTTGGTTCCATAGTGCTCACCGTTAATGCATACATGCGCATGTCACCATCTGATCAAAGTTGATTCCTTGTCAAGACTGGTCGTGAGGGTTCTCCTATCACTTGTTCCATAGGGTGATCCTTAGTCCATTGATATTTATGAGGGTATGGTTGATAAAATGTATGCATGTTTGATGGATCCACATATTGTAAAGATGATGATTTAGCAGCACTTGTAGATGGAGTAGCAAAAAGATTTACAAATGTATTTTCATCAAACATAGCATTTGGAACATTGTCAGCAATTGTTGCGGGTTGATGCTGAACATGTTGTTATGTTTCGAGCTCGTCAACATCATGTGAAGTGTTTGGAAAATTTGTTGCTTGAGAGGATGAAGTTGTTGGTGTCGGTGCGGTGTCTGCTGTTGTTGTAGTTGCCATTGGAGTCTGAAGAACTTGAGGTGCTTGAGCAGCCATAATAGTTCTTGGATCAGCTGACGGTTGACCACCAATGAAATCATCATACATAGCTTCGAACAGTAAATCCAATTTACCTTCAGTTGGTTGTTAAGTTGTTATTGTTGACAGAGCATAAGTAAGATCGAGTCCTGAACTGATCTGTCCAGAATTCATGCCTTGAAGCCCGGGTTTTGGACTGCTTTGTTCAAAAGCCATAGCTGAAAGCTCATCAAATGTCACATTCATTGTCTCCATGATTTTCTTTGTCCTTCGGTTGTAAACTCTGTAAGCACAGGAATCAGCAGAATAACCAATGAAAAAGCCAATATCACCTTTTGCACCAAGCTTCCCAATATCTTCACGATCATTCTTGGGATAACAGAGAGCCCCGAATACATGTAGAAAGGAGATATCCGGTTTTCTGCCGTTAATGAGCTCGTATGGTGTTTTGTTAAATCGACGGTGAATGATGGAGCGGTTTTGAGTGTAGCACGCAGTAGCAATCGCTTCAGCCCATAAGAATAACGGTGCACGAGAGAAAATCAACATTGTTCTAGCAGCCTCTACTAACGTCCGATTTCTTCGTTCCACTACTCTATTTTGTTGAGGTGTTCTGACAGAAGACGCTTGGTGAGAGATGCCAACACTATCAAAGTATTCTTTAAGGATTTGATTTTTGAATTCTGTGCCGTTGTCGGTTCTTATGATGATGACAGGGGATTGAAGAAGGACAGTGATTCTCTTCAGGAAGGTTTTAATCACTTCTGGTGCTTCATCTTTTGATCTGAGAAAATGTACCCAAGTGTAACGAGAGTAATCGTCCACAATCACCAAAACATACCGCTTTCCATTTATGCTTGCAATTCTCATTGGACCACACAAATCCATATGAAGAAGGTGTAACCTCTGCTTAGAATTTGGAACTGGTTTGGGTGGGTGAGATGCCCTTTTGCTTTTTCCTTGCTCACATGAGGGACAAAGATGTTCTTTATGATATTTGAATTTTGGAAGACCGGTGACAAGATCGTTTTTGGCAAGGTCATTTATGGTGTCAAAATTGAGGTGGGATAAACGTTGATGCCATAACCATGACTTGGTAGAAGTTGCACGAGCCATGAGGCAAATTGGGGATGCAGAGGCCATTTCATGGAGATTGATGGTGTAAAGGTTTGTTGTGCGATTTCCTTTTAACAAATCAACTCCTTCTAAGTTTCTGACGAAACATGTATTTCTTCTGAAAGCGACCTCTAAATCTGAATCACAAAACTGCCCAACCGAGAACAGGTTGTGCCCCAAGCCCTCAACGAAATAAACCCTGGTGATCAAAATATTTCCCCATTGAAGATCACCGAAACCCAGAATTGCAGCAACATGATCATTTCCAAAGCGAACAGTTCCCAAAAACTTCCAGACGAAATTGATGAGAAGCTTTAGATTCCCGGTCATATGCTTGGAACAACCCGAGTCGACGCACCATAAACAAATTTGGATAACCTGCCAAGAAAAGAAGTAGAATTTGGAAACCGTTTGATTGTAGGTTCCGGAGGGTTAGAAGTACATGCATTATCACCATTAGAGCAGTCAGATTGACTCTCAGATTCACTGGATGCGATTATTTTTCCTTTAAGGTCAAAAAGTCTTCCAGTTGGTGACCACCTAAGGCAAGATCTAGGTTTACTAGGCTTAGGTGAAGCAAGTCTTTCGTTGGACCCTACTTTCTTAGGCTTCATAACCTTTGGCTTTTGTTTCTTTTGATTTTCAGTGTTTGAAACATTTGCCTTTTGTTTCTTACCACGAGAATTCATGTCATTCACATAATTAAGCACACATACATCATGATTAGCAGTAATTAAACATTGCTTACACATAGCACAAACAACTTCAGATTTATCATTCCGAATAGCAAGCTTAATGTTATTACATTCAGATGACATATGTTTCTTATTCTTAGAAAGCAGTAAATTCCTAGGGTGTTCTTCTACTTCAACTTCTTTATTCTTGCTGCAACTACTCTTAGACGCAGAGGGGACCCTATCATTCTTTGTATTGCTCCTAGGTTGTGGCCTTCTGGTCTTAGCAGTGTTGTCTACTCCTGTAGAAGATAAACCATTTGAGTCAGAATTAACATCTTTCTTAGTGATGACATGAGGTTGCGAAACAGTGATCGGATTTGTCCTAACGCTTGCTCTAACTTTGGTAGGTACATACTTATCTTCCCTAGAAGGCTTAAAAGGATTAATCCTAAACATTCCTGGGGCAATCACCTTATCATTGTTCACAACTTTTGATTCTTGTGGAGTGGGTATCGAGTTTGAAGTGACTGGTTTTGACAAAGCATGTATCTTATCGATCTTGGGAAAACCCTTAGATTTTGGAAAAGGAGTTACAGCATAGAGTTTTGGTTTAGAAGAAGAAGGTGGTTTTCCCAAAATTGATTGCTTACAAAACTGAGTATTCACACTCGTACCTTTGGTTGTGCCTTTTTGTTCAGAAACCTTATCAAACAATTGAGCTCTTAACTTAGCATTTTCATACATCGTGTCATGTAATTTATTTTGCAAAGAGTCAATTATTGTTTTAGTTTGAGCACGTGTCACTGAGATAGAGTCAAACAGGTTTTTGTATGTAGTCTTAAGATGAGCATTTTCTTTTTCATAATTCTGAACCTGAAACTCTAATTCTACGTTCTCATTTTCTAGTTTCTGAGACAAAGGATCAAGGGTATTTGATACACATGGAGTATCCTTACTTTTACCCTTTTGATCTCCCAACTGAGCTTGCAACCGTTCGATCTTTTGTTGCATGTCATTATAAGCTTTATCGTACGAAATTTTGTCATATTTGCATTCTTCACACTTTTTGTACCAATCATTCCAAAGTTTAGCATATTCATTCTCCTTTTTAATGATACAATTTTCAAATCGTTCTTTCGTACGGTCAAGCTCAGTTTGGAGATTTGATGAATCTACAACAGATGGATTTTGCACAATAGACATAATATCTTGACTGACAACTGCTCTCAGGAGACGTTCAATTTTCAATTCCAAAGCCTTGTGTTTGGCAAGAGATTCATCAGCTTCTTTTGCAAGAGATTTGAAGTCTCAAACAAATTCGGCTGCTTCTTTCAAAAATTGTATTTTGAAATTTTGCAATCTAGCTTCAACTTGGTTAATGATAGGGAAAATTTCATCCTTTACAATTTTGTGAACCTCTTGGTGAACAGAAGATGACCAATTGTGTATATCCAATGTCATTTTTTGTTTGACAACACGTTGAAGAGTCACAGTGGTGCTTTTTACCTCATTTAGAAATTTTTATGCAACACTTGGTGTAGTATCATCTAAAAATTCTTCATTTGGTATTGAAAATGATTTAGAAACATTGGCCGTTTTGGAGGTATTTGAAAAATAGACCTCTTCTCGTGACTTGGTCGTTTAAGAAACAAAAACCCCCTAAAAGATGATTAATCTTTGTATAATTTGCCGGTTTTATTTCTTTGTTCAATTATTTCATTTTTAGACGACTCTCTTGAGTAAGTTGCAGTGTCTCTTCCAAATCATACACAGCATGAGGATCATGCTTTTCTAATAACACTTTGCCATTATACAAACTCTGTTGTTTCTACTGAGCTTGCTTGAGATAAAAAGGATTTTGATAACCTAAAGCCATTTTCTGTTCGGTGTGGTAAAATGAGTCTGGCTTAGGTGAAAGCATGTGCATCGTTTGAATCGATTGACCCGTTTTAACCAAAATGTTATCTAATTTCTTTATCTTATTCTCAAGTTGAATTTGTTTATCAAGAAGCTCGTCTTCGCGTATGCTCGTTCTTCGCGAATTTTGTAATACAGACTTCAACCTTTCTTTTCTTCAAAGAAGAGAAGAAACGGTTGATTTTTCTTTTGAAAGCTGTTTATTTAAATTTGAAATTTCCTCATTCAAAGCCGTTATTTGTTTACCTAAATTAAGTGAAGTGCATTTATCATTGAGTAAGACATGGCTCTGATTAACATAAACTGACTGTTGATAAACACCTCTTCAAGTTTGTCATATTTTTCTTGACTGATTTCAAAACATTTTTCTTGATTTTTATATCTAGCAAGCTCAGTGGTCAATTTAGCATTTGTTTCTCTCATTTTGCAATTGACCATGTTGACTTTCTCAACTTCTGCAACTAAATTAAGCAATGATGATTCTTGGTACGCACGTGTTTCCTCAACAGTTACAGGATGTTGTTCTACTGTTCCCCCACCTTGTTCCACACTAGAGACCTTAGAGATGACATTACTATCATTCTGTGGTACTTGGTGTGGTTCAGGAATGGGCTCGAGTAGCTCAGTATACTGCTCCTCTTGAGTAAACATATTAAATATCTCATCATTATAGCACGTGTCATGAAGTTGTACCTCAGCTTATCCGTCTGAGTCATAGATAGGAGCTTTGTCAGTCTAAGTACCCGATGTCGATGCTTGCTGCAGATTAGCCATCAAAATGCAGTTTGTATTGACTTCCTCAATCTCATCCAGATCCGCTACAGCAGCCATCAAGTCAAATTCCTCAGCTTGCAGTTGGATTCCTGCTTCTTCCTTTTAAGCAATTAGCAACTGAGTCTGAAGATAAGCTGCATCCCTTCTCTTTGGTCTGACTATGCAATTCCTAGCGAGATAACCCAATCCTCTACAGTTGTAGCACCTTATCTGATTACCATTGTTCCCATTTGCATTACCCTCAGCCCGTGCTGCTCCAACATTACCATTTCCATTATGATGAGCTATACCCGAGAAACATGAAATTACCCATTCTGATTTCCAAACGGTTCTGAACACCCGAAAAATTCTGAACTGCATTATAAACAAACTGTTCTCCCTACATTTTGCACAGCATTTACTGTCTAAACTGATTCCCCCCATTTCCTCCAACCATCTTCATTTGATTATCTTGACCCAAATTCATACCTGGCTAAGCAATCTGCCTATTATGAGGGTTGGAGGAAATTCTCTGGTTGTTGTTGGTTGGTGTAGAGTAGTTTAGTTTGAATGCCTTATCCATTAAGAAGTGTCGTATTCATTGCACGCTGTTAGAGTCTGTAATGTCTTCGAGGATTTGCAATAGGTTGTTGACATGTTTGTTTGATTGTATGATGGTTATGGGATATAGTTGTTGTTGTTGTTGGGAAGTGGTTGTTGTATGTAGGTACTAGAAGATGGTAGATCAGGGTGAAACACTAGATACTTGAAGGAATTGTTTGAATTGGCCATGAGTGCTAAAGGATCTTGTGTTTTTGCAAGTCGTTCAACTCTTAGTTCATCTACCTCCTTTTGATTGTACTTCAAGAAGTCATACAACTAAGTGTAGTCTGCTGTATGCAGGTCCTTTGTTTGATGAACAATGGTAACATGCCGACTCCATTCTGGTTGTAAGTTGTTCAGGAACTTGAGATTACTAGCAATCTTTTTTTGGAAAGTGTTTATTTCTCTTGAAATCATTCATCAGTTTTGAGAAACGATGATAGTAAGACTCAATCGATTCCCCATCAGTGGAAGTAAACCTTTCCCACACATTAAACAACTTATCTTTCTTCTCTTGAATTCCAATGTCAGAAAATTTCATCATCTGCTGAACACGTAACCAGATTTCTTAAGCAGTTTCACAACTATCAACAGCAGCATAGATGTCTTCGGGAAGACCGAGGAGAATGGTTTGAATTGCTTGATCATTAGCTTCTATTTGCTTAATTTCTGCTTCCGTAAGTTCATCATCAGTTTGTTCATGAAACGTTTCAGGAACAGGAACTGTACGGTCTGCATCACCTGGTTCAGGAATCATTTGTCTGACATAAGGACCATTCATAATGGAATTGTAGATTAACTTTCCATTTGGTCTACTCTTAGCATAACGGAGAAGACGCGAGGACCATGGAACATAGTTTTCTTTGTTAAACATAGGAGGATGGTTTTCGGAGCCGGCGGCATAAATGTCTTGT
Organism: Tanacetum coccineum; assembly: GCA_026074375.1. Lineage (NCBI taxonomy): Eukaryota > Viridiplantae > Streptophyta > Magnoliopsida > Asterales > Asteraceae > Tanacetum > Tanacetum coccineum. Next base: position 199,047 of record BQNB010000037.1, on the reverse strand, counting down.
TGAGTGGACATTTTAAGCGTGATGTGAAATGATAAGTACCGATCGATTAAGTGATTGTGATTGACTAAGATTAATTCAAATGAAATGAAATTAATTTTATGGGATTTTACAATATATGGATTGAAAATCAAGAAGAAACGTTTTTAAAAGATTAATTGAAGGAAGGTATAAGGTATGATGAATTTGATTTTAAGTCCTTGTGATGATTGAAGTTAAGATAGATTGATGAAGTTGTTGTTGTTAATTGATTGTCTTTAAAGTTCAAGTATGTGAATTACGCCTTAAGAGTTAATGGGGTCCAAAGTTTGGTCAAGAATAGCAAAGTCTCAACGGATAGAGACGTTGTCAAAATCTCACCAAGAATGTTTGACAAATCTCAATAGGACAAATCGCAATCTTTGTATTGACAAACGTCAATAAGAGCAAAACGCAGTCAAAACATGGAGACAAAACGCAATGAGAACAAACGCAGCCCCCCGTTACTAGCAAAACTCAAATATGGTCAAATCGCAGTGACTTAGACAAAAGCAATTCTTGAGAAAATTTTGGCGCCATAAGTTAGATGTGCTAATTAAAAGGTCTTTAATGATCAAAACGCAACACCAAAATGCAGTGAGAGGCAAAACGCAGTGAGGAGACAAACCGCAATACCAAAACGCAAGATTTGAAGACAAACCGCAAGGCTTCAGGACAAAACGCAACGTCACTTTCAAGCTAAGTTTCAACAAGTCACTTTTTCAATCCAGTTTTGTCTCTATTTACACCAATGGTAACAAACAAAACGCAAAACGGCTGTAGATCTAGGCAAAACGAACCAAGATTTTTTTTACCAATTGGACACCAAAACCGCAACAATAATTTCCTTACTTTACACAAACCGCAACAAAGAAGATTTCTTCAATCTTCCAAATAACCCACCAAATAAGTTGTAGAAGACAAGAAATAGGCAGAGAGTTTGTTCTAAACACGAAAGTACACGAATTTGGCAAATCAAACCACAAACAAAGCTCAAGTCTTGATTTTTTCTTACAAATTTTCGAACAAAAAAACAAGACTTGTGTTTGATTCTTGTAAGGACACGTTTAGGCAGAAAAATGAGCAAAAAGCTTGGAGCTTAACACACAAGGAACTCAATAAGCCAAAAAAACTCAACAGGGGGTTTTTAAACAAAGACAAGGACGAATTTAGAAGATAATAAGCTCGAATTTAAGCACTCAATAAGCTACACAATCACTAGGTAACCTGGTGCTCTTGATACCACTTGTTAGCTTATCAATTCACACACAAATACGAATTTGCAAGAGAAAAACTAGAGAGAGAGATTGTAAAGAGAGAAATAAACAAAGAAAATGATTACTTTAATAAAAGAGAAAAATGGAGCAACACCCTCTCCACACTTGGAGAGGGCTTTATATATTTATGTATATGGGCTAGCCTTGGGTTTAAGTGGGCTTCCAAGGCTAAGTTTGATCTCTAATGGGCTTAAAGCCCGTAACTAGGCCCAATTAGCATTATAGAATTCCCGGGAATATACACTAGGCTATTACAAGGTTCGGGAGTCTTAATGACCATCACTTCTCAAAATACCAGGTCTAACAAAATTGCGTAATAATGGGTCAAAACTAAAAGTCAAATTCTGCACATTAATTAAAAATGTCATAAGTTTCTGCAGAAACTTGCAGGGGCATTTTGTTCATTTTATGTCGAGTTTCAGGTCTCGGCTAAAACTAAAACGTTGTCCGGAACGTCGTTTTGCCTAAAATCTCTTTAGAGTCAGAGTCGTGAAAATGTGATATAATGGGTCGTTTTGAGCGGGTCAGATCTAGACAATATATATATATATATATATATATATATATATATATATATATATATATATATATATATATATATATAGGCTTTGGTTCCATTAAGAAAGTTTTTAGATTCAGAAGATTAAGAAGCAATCTTGACCATTGAGATCTTTTAATTATGAGGGATTTTACCAATTATTTATTAAGTTGAAAAGGGTAACTACGTAATTGCACCCTCTAAAATTGAATTAACGAGGTTTTAAACCCGCGCTTCGTGTCGGGGCGAAGCGGGGGTGTTTGCGAACACGAGTATTTACGTTTCATTTTCGAGTTGTGTGTTCATTGGATTTTAGCCGAGGCAGGAAAGGATAACGGCATACGAGAAAGACATTGAATGGTGACAATTGGTTCACACATGAATGTTGCAAGTCTAAAAAGATCACATCATTGTATAAACTAAAAGAATTTCAGATTACATATATAGTTGCTATGAATGAATATCCAAACGAAACAAATTGGTAACCCAGACGTACCAGTACAAAACAAAAAGCTTCCATAATACTAAAAAACGGACTGACATTATATGAACTATACATCTTCCGAATTCCAAATTTCAACTCCCAAAATATCTTGTGTAAGTTCTTCAATAGATGGTATGGAATGTCGTCTGCCATAGTAATTCCCTTCCACGGACATAGATCACGAATCTTTTCTTTCTCTTTTGTTTTCTTGTACTTAGCGCTTCAATCCTTAGCTACCACCACATTAGCTTTGATGTCGGCGGGTAACTGTGTGTTCTACATTAGCTTCTGGTCTACCTAAATGAATTCATGTGTCAAACAAAGAAAAATCATTGCCTTGTATGAACAAAAAGTGGCACACATATATCCAAAGTCAGGTTCTAACGTAATTACTTCCATTACCTTAAATCCTCTCCATATACAATATGTCATGATTTAATGTTGTCTTAAAAGATATCGGAAGTAAGAAGTTGAACTGCAAATTAGTAGAAATAGAAATTGAATATAAAAGCTTATATTCAAGAGATACGATCAGATTCCTAAATAACTATTTACTTGCATTGTATATAGAAAAAATTTATTGTATATTTTAAGAGCCTTTAATGGTAGCAAGCGAGTGGCATAAAACAACAGACAAACATAGAAAAATATAGCATGTGGTGGCTTATACAGAATGTTTAGATTGTCTTTCGAATTAGTTACATAGAGGGACTGTTTGGATTTGCTTTCTGAAATTATCACTTATATGGGCTCTTTGAGATTGTTGTTTGAATCAACTACTTATATGGGCGCTTTGTAATTTAAAAACCCCTGCACACTCAAAACCGCTTAGATCCAACACTAAGATATCAACATCTCACGATTTAGATGCAACACACCTAAACATCCAGAATCTAACAATCTGTACGCATAAAGCCAGCATTTTTATAGTGGAATTTGCATTTTTACTAAAATCTGCAGTTTTAAGACCGACCCAAATGGCCACAGATTCCTATTTTAGTGGCTGAAGCTTACAAAAAACACGACAATGAAATTTTAGAAAAAATACCCATCTGAAACTACTAAGGAACCGTTTATCACAAATAATCACTTACCACGTGGTGCACCATCTGTAAGAAACTTATTTCCAGCTTCTTCTAGCTCGTTCTTTGATATGTGGCCGCTACCATGCTCGTCAAAAAAACATAAAGCCGTAAGTATGTTCGCCTGTTGGTCGATGTTGTTCATGTGTAAAGCCGCTGCCAGAATTTCGCCGTAGAGTATTGGATCAGCATGTCAAGATTTATTAAGTAAGTTCTCATATACCAAAAGAATTTAAGCTATCTATACACCAAATAGATTAGTAGGTTTCTGAGATTAAAATACTGGTAATGTTATAGTCTTTTTTTGGGTCGAAAAGGTCAACAACTTTCCTGCAGATTTCTTTCTGAGGTTGGTTGTCTGCTGCAGCCTGCCGATGCAATGCGGCGGTCGCTGAATCAATCCGTTAGCCCACCGATGCAATGCTTCAACCTGACATTCGAACGCAACAGCCTTCCATAGACACGCATCAAGCTGGCATCGCAATGCAACAACCCGTTATTCCAATTCTTTACCCTGGTTCATTGCAAGATACTGTTGCCCAAAGTATCATACCGTTGCTTGAAAACATCATAACTTTTGTTCAATGCATTCAGCAACCGTCCTAATTCATAATGTTGTTATGTATTAACCCGATCCGGCTTGTACGGATAGCTTGTAATGGATGCCTGCATATATTTGAAAGACATTATGGACTTTCTTCTGAAGTTTTTTAAAATGAAAATTATGTGCACGCGCGTATTTAATATATAAGTAAAGGCTGTTAGCTTTAACAAATTACATAAAAGAAATAAAAACCAAATGTATCGGTTCGGTTTTGGTTTTAGCCAAAACTGACCCAAACCAAAGCGTGCACACTCCTAGTAATCCTAATATAGTAGTAATCATGATTACAATTTTGACTTAACTAAAATAACTTGAATAATATCGCCTAAAGTGAAAAACTAAAACTAAGCCCTCAAATAACCTAACCCAAACACGCATCAGATGAAAAATGCAGTTATACAGAACCAAAAATGTTCATAATACATAATGTGTGCCAAAAATGAATCGCATACAAATACCCAGAACCAAAACATTATATATTAACAGTATGCATATAAACATCTACTTTTTAAGTGTCGGTCATTTATTTTCTGGAAAAGTTAATACACATCTGAATTTTAATAATGGCTGCATCTTTTCTAAAACCGCGATACTAAACTAACTGTTCTAACCTGTAGTGGTCATGACTCGGTGTTTAGTGTTCTGATATTTTGATTTAGGAGATGATGGTGGTGTTCCTATCATTTCATGAAAACTTAATACGCGATTGAAGTTCGGCAATGGTTCCATAATTTTGGGAGACTGCGATACTAAAGTAAGTGTCCTAACCTGTAGTGATGACCTTGCTTTGTTCGGTGTTCTGATCTTTTGTTGTAGAAGATTCCGGTGTTGTTCCTGTTTGTTTAAGAAAAGTTAATATACATTTGAATTTTCATAATGGTGTCATGTTTTTTAAAACTATGATATTAAAGCAGAACTGTGTCTAAATGAAACGTGTAAAAACTAAAGTCAAACCTATAGCGAACTACCTAATAATAAACATAACAATCTAGCCTAATCAATAGTTAAAACCTTTAGTTAATAGCACTTTGTAAGAAGACTAAAAAAAATAATCCCAGCATCTAACCTCATTGCAGGCTTATATTGTTCCGGTATAGCAGCACCAGCCTGCACACAGATTTACAACGTCGTTGGTCCTTTATATATGCATGTATTTAAAGGGTTAACAATAACTGTAAAACTTGAAGAGAATAAAAAATGAAACAATAAAATTAAGATGAATTGTTACAAAACTCACCGCGGTCTTACGGTTCTACGCACAGAGCTGAAGGGTAATAGTTGGCGTTGCGGTTCAAAGTTGTTACATAACCAGCTTGCTGGAAAATTAAGCCAAAACAAACCGTAAGGTCTTATTTCGGTGCACAGAGCTGAGAGTATCTTTGGAAGACATCAGAATCAGCGTCTAGCAGTGACATGTGTTTCACACAACCCGAAGTAGTTATCTGACATTGTTGATGCTGTTCCTGGGAATAATAATATGTCCATCATAAGAAAAGTGAAATCTAGATTGAAATGTCCAGAAGTTTCAATGTCAGTAACAGATGCTAATCTTCTAAGATTACCTTATCAGAAGGTGCAGTGTGTGTGGGACTGTTGTTGTGTACCGAAGACCATGGTCTTGAATTTCCTTTTTACAGAGCTGGAGATTTCTTTAAACAACATTCGAATACTGCATGCTGGGCTGCGACCTTATATTTGACCAAATGGGTTGAGGGATGCATCTGGGAGCTGCAAAAGTGAGTATTTTGTGCTACCGCGACTTGAAGAAGATCCACAATTAGCCAACGATGTCTCTGAACATAGGGAAGACCATCTCGGACAGGCTAATTTGTGCTGATAACCATGAGCCTGCGGTAGCCGATCATGTAAGGTTGTGGAATGACGGATGAATACGTAAAGACGTGAAGACCGGTCAACCTGAAGGAGCTGGTTAGTTGCTTACGAAGAGGCCACTTGGTGAGGTAAGCCTGTAGCAAACAACAATTTACAAATTAGTTAGGGATAGTTTGGGCATGAAAGCAAATCTTGATCACTCTCATCACCAACAACCTGTAACGCATATTCTACAAACTATGTAAAAGTTTTGTTGGATTTCGCAAATAGTAGAATCATTTACTCACTCAAAGTAAACACATAGGAAACAGTCACGAATGAACCGACCAAGATCCCATCATTTTGTAGCGTTAATTTCCAAAAATTACCGACTTAGGTCCTATTAGGTCATAGTGAAAAATATTTACTAATTGTATTTATGAATATGAATGGATGATTAACTCCATTAAACACGATTGCTATTTATTCCTTCGCCCAGATATCACAGTCTCAAAGCGTATTCTAAAGTTTCGATTAGGGACGAATGTCGTTGCCTACTAGTGCTTGGTAGATGTGTCATGATAATCTTCTTGGAATGATAGCGTTAGAGAAGAGGGTTGTTGGTAGATGGCACTGCGGTACCAAAAAGAAAAAAACTAGGCATTATTTAGAAGGATAATTAATTCGAGCGGGAAGCTAAAAGCTACTCTATCTGAACCACTTGACACATAAGAGAGATGATGCACAAACAGAGGATATAAATTTTACACATATATGCGGCTTTGTTATTTGGCTAGAAAATGTACCAGCTTATTAGATATTGCCTATATTTACCTCTAGAAAAGCAAATGCAAAAGTTTGTTTGTGGGTCGCTGTCATTAACCAAAAAGTGCAAGAAGTTTGGATGGAATGTGAAGTATTTGGCAGAGTAACGATATCACCAAGGTTGCATATAGTACTAATTAGTAAAATTAGTTATCAACTTATTGCTATTAAAACTGCTTGAACTATCATATAAAGGTATTTGGAAATTAAGAAACGAACAATCCCACTGTCCCACAAACCCCCTAAAATTAATGCCTAACATATCGATAACATGTATGCATGTTGAAATTGGGTCGATAGCTCCAAAATGTGAGTCAATCAAGCAAACACGCTAAACGGCATAGAGCCAAACTAATTAACCGCAAACCACATGTATATTAATACCCTGAATAGCATGTACTCGTTATGTTCACTAAACTACACTAAGAAACTGAAGCGTAGATAACACCCTGAAAACAGAAAAAAGGTACCCAGGATTCATAAACTATCTAACTAATTTGGTAAACCATAACGCGCCCCTAACATAAGTTCTAATCATGCATCCTAATAAAATTTAGCATTCACGATAAAGGTTTCAGTTGCATTAGCGGTCGGTATGAACAAAATCAAAGCGTTTATAGTAGAACGACAAAGAGAAACCATTCATACCTGTACTTTAGACGAAGTTGCGTCGGATGTTGGCTTTGGCTTTGTGTCTTGACAATGGTTTACAACAACCTCTCCTTAATAGAAACACATAGCAATAATCATACTTAACAAACGAAAACATTATTAGGGCTAAATAATTAACAGTATACGTACCTTAGGATTGATGATAAAGATGTTTCCCTTGGATATCCAAACTTTAAGGTAGGTAAACTCATCTGTGTGTCTATTTCCAAAACCCGCATAGAAGGGGTTCCAATTAGGCGGGAAACACGTCCGTATTTCTCCCCCCCCCACCCCCCCCCCCACTCCCCCCCCGCCCCCCCCCACACCCCCTCCCTACATATTTTATAAAAGCGTCGGTGATATAGACTGTAAGTTTTGGAGTGAGGTGGGTCTGGTAACACTTTTCTATTTTCTTGTCTTGAATTTAACAAATAATTAATGTATTATGTATGCTACAAATGCTATAATATTAGAATGATAATGTTAGGATTTATGTTTTCCTAACTTAGTACCGACAATACAAATAGTTAGTACTGATAGTTATAGTTAGTACTGACAGTATAAAATGTTAAGTACTGATCAGTTAGTTAGTACCGATAGTAGAAAATAGTTAGTACGTTTAGGTGAGTATGTTATGAGAAATTTTAGGAAATAAGATAGAGTACGCGATTTTGTGAAGCGAGTTAGGGTAAGGGTTGTTTCTTGTTTCTATAAAGGATTCCTATTGGCATAGTTAGAGAGACGACCTCAAGATATCTCATAGCAAAATCATATCTTAATAGTTAGTAATGTGTAATCATTCAAAGCAGATTAATAGAAGTTATTGTTTAGTTCTTCATTGTTCGTTTTAGTATTTGTGTTAAGATCCGCGATAACACATAGTATTCTAATCAGTGTTTCTAACAGTCCAAGTTGCTATTTGTGCATTTGGCTATCATAACTTAAATAGGCTGCAAAGATCTATTCAAACAGGATCACAGGGACTCACAAGTGGTATCAGAGCCTGTGAGAAACTCTGAGTAAGAAGAACAAACAAAACCAGTTATACATCTCCATCCTACAAAACTAAACATGTCTGGATCACAAGATGAAATTCCACCACCACCACCACCTCCACCATCATCATCACAAACACCAACACAACAAACTCCTCATACAGTATCAACCATCAAACTTCCTATTCTCAAAAAGGGAGAATATGACATATGGGCCATGAAAATGGAACATTATTTAGCCCATACAGACTATCCTATCTGGGAGGTTATACAAAATGGAAATGGTCCTGTATCAATCACCACAGATACACAAGGACAAATCAAGGTTCTGCCTCCAAGAACTGCAGAAGAAATTGTAGCCAGAGAAAGAGAAAGAAAAGCAAGGACCACTTTGCTTATGGCTCTACCAGAAGATCATCTTGCTAAATTTCATAAGATGACTGATGCAAAAGAGATGTGGGATGCCATCAAATCCAGATTTGGTGGAAATGACGAATCAAAGAAGATGCAGAAGTATATCTTAAAGCAACAGTTTGAAGGATTCTCTGTATCAAACTCAGAAGGGCTTCATAAAGGCTATGACAGGTTCCAAAGTCTTCTGAGTCAATTAGAGATTCATGGAGCAGGTGTATCCACTGAGGATGCAAATCAGAAATTCCTTAGATCTCTACCTTCTGCCTGGTCTCAAGTTTCCTTAATTATGAGGACCAAACCAGGAGTAGACAGTCTCAGCTTTGATGATCTGTATAATAATCTAAGAGTCTTTGAGAATGATGTAAAAGGCTCTACTGCATCATCCTCTAGCACGCAAAATGTAGCATTTGTCTCTAAGAACACCAGCAGTACTAATGATGTTAGTACCGCTTATAGTGTTTCTAATCCTTCTGGTCAAAACTCACAGTGTGAACAAACTTCATCATACTCCTTGCTTGCTAATCAATCAAGTTGCCCTCAACTGGATCATGAGGACTTGGAACAACTTGATGAATATGACTTAGAAGAAATGGACTTGAAATGGCAGGTGGCCATGATTTCGATGAGAATGAAGAAGTTCTACAAAAAGACTGGTAGAAAGCTACAATTTGATGCAAAGGAACCAGTTGGTTTTGATAAAACCAAAGTCGAATGCTACAATTGCCACAAGACAGGCCATTTTGCTAGAGAGTGTAGAACCAAGGGAAATCAAGATAGTAGGAG
>BQNB010000037.1:171847-188488 GCA_026074375.1 Tanacetum coccineum | reverse complement strand
CCCCAGTCGATGTGACTCATCACTTTTTATTTATAGACAGGGGTCCGATACTGCCTACTTGCTATTATATGTTGATGATATTGTTTTGACTGCATCTTCTATAGCTTTGCTTCAGCGCATCATTGCTTCCCTTCATGCGGAATTTTCTATGACTGACTTGGGCCCGCTTAATTACTTTCTGGGTGTTTCTGTGACTCGTAATACTTCTGGGATGTTTTTATCTCAACAGAAGTATGCCACAGAGGTACTTGAGCGAGCTGGTATGCTTACTTGTAATCCGTGTCGTACTCCTATTGACACGGATTCCAAGCTTGTTGCTGCTGGTGATCCTGTTTCTGATCCTACACTATATCGCAGGCTTGCAGGGGCTTTATAGTATTTGACCTTTACACGGCCTGACATCTCTTATGCCATTCATCAGGTTTGTCTCTTTATGCATGATCCTTGAGAGCCTCATTTCTCTGCTCTCAAGCGGATCTTGCAGTATGTTCGTGGTACATTTACTTCTGGTTTACAGCTTTATTCATCTACGACATCCTTTTTAGTTGCTTATTCAGATGCGGATTGGGCTGGATGTCCCACTACATGGCGCTCTACTTTTGGCAATTATGTGTTTCTTGGAAACAATCTTTTATCTTGGTCTTCTAAACGACAGTTTACTCTTTCTCGATCTAGTGCGGAGGCAGAGTATCGGGGTGTTGCCAATGCAGTGGCCGAGACTTGCTGGTTGCGTAATCTTTTACGTGAGCTTCATACACCACTGTCTACAGCTACTATTGTTTATTGTGATAACATGAGTGTTGTCTATCTCTCTTCTAATCCCGTGCAACATCAGCTCACAAAGCATATTGAGATTGACATTCACTTTGTTCGTGACTTGGTTACCACTAGTCACATATGGGTTCTTCATGTCCCTTCTCGTTACCAGTATGCGGATATCTTCACCAAAGGTCTACCTACGGCTTTATTTGATGAGTTTCGTGACAGCTTGAGTGTTCGTTCCTCTTCGTTCAAACTACGGGGGGATGTTAGCGGATTAGTCTTCATGGCCCAAAGGCATATTTATCTTTGTATTATGTGTAGGCCCATTATCTAGCTTATATAAACATATCATTGTAACTCATTATGACACGGAAAATACACAACCTTTCACTGTTGTGCTTGAAAATCTCTTTAATATTGCCATGACAACAAATGGAAAAATATAAGAGGGGAGATGATGGTGTGTCTCATCCTATGGTCGGAGCGCAACCTCAGTGTTGTATACGTGGCACTTAGAGAGTGTGTATTGGCGTAAAACCTATTATGCTACCGTAAGTGAATACATCAATATACAAATAAGTCTTTCTATTAGAGCCTAAGCCTTTAAGGAGCCCTATCCTCCGGGGAGATTAAAGCTCCGTAGCTAAAGATAAAACATAATATCTTGTGGACCGACTACGATTAACGGTCGTTCTTTATTCCTTATAGTGCAAACAACTGCACATGGGCACGATCACGAGCCGTCTTTGAGGGTGTGCGGGGTGGGCGACCGCGCAGGGCCTCAAAATTTCAAAGTCCCTAAAATTTGTCACCTTAACAATATGTTAAATAAGAGTAGGGTTGGATCAAGTGGTTAACACCCTTGCCTTTGGAGACAGAGGTCAAGGGTTTGATCATCACCCCCTATAAGGTCGGAGGTCCTTTTCTACCTTTAATAAAACCAGAAGCAGCCTCTCTACCTTTGGTAGGGGTAGGGCTGTCTACGTCTCAACCTCCCCCATACATTATGGAAGACGGTATTGGGACCCATAACCCGTGGAAGACGGTATTGGAAGTTACTTACTTTTTTTTCTTAACAATATGTTAAATGTAACTAATTTGCATTATATCTTATAAACAATGCTATTTTGCATATAAAATTTCTTCTCGAAAGGTTTTAGTATTTAGAAAAAATTACATGTTTCGTCCCTGTGGTTTTACCCAGAAATCATGTTTCCTCCCTATTTGAATTTAATTACACTGATGGTCCCTAATTTTCAAACTAATTGCGCTGATGGTCCCTATTTTTCAAAATAGGGACCAACTGTGTAATTAATTTGTTTGAAATTTGTTACACGGATAGTCCCTATTTTTTAGAATAGGGACTATCAGTGAAACATGTTTGATAAAATAGGGACCATCAGTGTAATTAAAATTAAATAAGGACGAAACATGATTTCTGGGTAAACCACAGGGACGAAACATGTAATTTTTTCTAGTATTTAATTTTGCTCAGGGTCCTCAAAAATTTCAAATTTTTTGAGACGGCCCTGGGCACGATCTCGGAGCCTTAACCGAAGTCTTCCTATTACCCGAAGAGAATGTGCTCCGCTTAACTAACTAGACTAAGACGCGTGGTAAGGTGTAGATCTTTCTTACGGTTTGCTTATAAATAGCCGCTCATTTATCAATTTCAGACAAGTCAAGAAGGTGCGATCTATTGTAAGATTAACCTGATATGTAGTGGATTCCAAGTGATGTACATGCTGAAAAAGAAAAAAGAAAATGAAAAATGAAAATGAAAAAGAAATAGAAAAAGGTATATTTGGTAAACTTTTTATTGTATAGGGAGGTAACTGTAACATTCCATATAGGTAATAAACTTTTTTAGGGCCTGTTATAAAACCCCCAAATTAAAGTAGCACAATCCACAGAAACAAAATAATGGCTGTAGATCTTACCCCAGGAGCATTATCAAAGCGAATAAGCGGTACATGTGATATGAATCTTGTGGTTCAAGTGATAGATATTAAGAGTATTTTGTCACGCATTGAGGTTAAGGGTGACAAAGTTAAGAATAAGGTAATTTACAACGTTGTGTTATCTGATGGTTTAATTTGCAAAGAGTGTCAAATTTATAGTGGGCTTAATGAGTTGATTAGATCAAACAAGATGCAGCAAGGCTCTATTGTTCAGTTGACTAATTTTGAAATTAACCATGTGTAAGTGTTTATATACCTTTTTTTTAGAATTATTTTATCTTTTGTATTTGTTGAAACAATATTATAGGAGGGTGTTTGGATTTGCTTAGGGGGTGTTTGTTTCGCCTTTATGTGGGCTTATGAGCTTATTTGATTTTGGCTTATATTTCACAAGCCCTAATTTTTTGGCTTATTTTTAGGATTTATGGGCTTAGGGAGTGTTTGTTTCGGCTTATATGTGGGCTTATGAGCTTATTTGATTTCGGCTTATATTTCATAACCCCTAATTTTCTGGCTTATTTTGAGACTTGTGGGCATATATAAGTTTATTACGATATGATAAACTTATAAGCCCATAAGTCTCAGAATAAGCCGAAAAATTGAGGCTTATGATATATAAGCCAAAATCAAATAAGTTAGTAAGCCCACATATGAGCCGAAACAAACACCCCCTTATATAAGTTTATCATACCGTAATAAACTTATATAAGACCACAAGTCTAAAAATAGGCCGGAAAATTAAGGCTTGTGAAATATAAGCCGCAATCAAATAAGCTCATAAGCCCACATATAAGCCGAAACAAACACCCCCTAGTTTAAGTTTGTCTAAATTAATCTCTTGAAAAATGTAGAAAATAAGTTTTGGCCAACGGGAATACCCGCACTTTAGACGGGAGTACTCTTGCACTGATCATTAAAATCTCCCTGCCGCCTTTCCCATGAGTACTAGTGTTGTGCGTTGTGGTTTTCCAGGAAACGAGAGCATTCCCCATGCTCTTTAAGAGCTGCATGTCCGAACCTACTTATTGAAGACTGCAATAGCTTATTGCAGACAAGGAGAACCATTTTGGATCATCAATCCCAAACACCCTTAAAGCAAATATAATATTAAATGTTAGGGTGAGCATGGGGCGGGTTGAGGTGGTTTTGTGCTAAAACCAAAAACCGAACCATATGTATCTCGGCTTTTGAAAACTACAAACCGTTTGATTTTGCTTTTTTGTGGTGCTTTACATTTAATCGGTTCGGTTTTGTTTTTTTCATACTTGACAACAAGTACGTTTTCATCTTATATAAAGTCAACGATTCTAAGTTTTTAAGCAAAAATATCTAAACAAATGTCAACGGTAGCATAATATCCAATAATCCATAGCTACCAAACAAACAATAAGAATCATGAATATAAAATTCATGTTTTTGTAATTTTTGTCTGCAAAGACATTCAAAGAACACTATTGTTTGAAAATAAAGATATAATATCTATAAATGGATCAAATTTGAGTGCCTAGATAATAAACAACGCTATTGGGTTTTTTAATATAATATTCTATACTCAAATCTTCAAATTATTTATCAAATCTCTTACGTAGATAAAATTATATAAAAAGATATATAAAGGTGGGTCGGGGCTGTTTCTTCGTTTGGTTTTGCGTATGTGACTGAAAACCGCCCCAAACATTCGGATTTTAAAACAGTCAAAACCACCACCATCGGTTTGTCAATTGAGGCGGTTTTTTCATTTTGGTTTTTCAGTTTTTTGTCTTTTTTGGTTTTTGTGCTCGCCGCTAATTAAATGGGTTCTTGGAAACCTGGTATAAAGGATTAGAGGGTTTTTGGGATTGCTTATTGTGTGTTTATGCTTTTCTTTTGGGACAATGGTTTGAAAATGTATCTAACTCACTTATTTCTTTAGTCTATATCAAACAATTTTTTTCCGATTTAATATACTGTTGATTTATCCTATTGCGTGTCCTTACAAGTAAAGTTTGATACATTTGAATGGAAAATCATTTGAAGACGGGCGCGTGTTTATGCGTTGTCTCGTATGAGTTTCTCTGGCGGGTATGAGTAGACACGGGTAACACACTGCGCACCTGCTCTCATAATCATTCAATATATTTATCAAAACATGACACCTCAACCCCCTTGGATCTCTTTCGGTTATAGAGAGCAATCACAGAGCGCGGGTACTTATATACATCTTTATTTGTGAGTCTTCTTACTCCCACTCTTATTTGATGAGATCTATTTTATTGAGTCTTTTTGGGTAGAGAGTTCACTAGAGTCGTGATTTATGTATCTACTATATCAACTTAATGAGTGGTATGAGCTATTGACAACTGGTATATAAAACGATTAGAAGGTTTTTTATCAAGGGATTGCTTATTTGGGTGTTGAGGTGCTGAGATATAGTAAGATCTTATGGATATGGCATCTCTCTACACTATATATCTGTGTCACACACACACACCAAACATTGAAACTCAATCATGTATTATTTATACAATTGGGCTATATATAATACATTTTGTTTAAGTGGGGATATTTTAGGTTGTTTTATACTATGCGTGTTCCTTACAAGTATATCTGTTTGATACATTTGTATGGAAAATCTTTTTGAAAGTGTAGTATAACTTTAACTCCGTGATGATACAGACAATAGGAAAAATAAAAGGTCGTATGTGAAATAGGAAAAGATAATTGTTCCATACACAACAAAGGATAAAGTGTTAAATTCGATACATTTTTGGATTGTTATCCTTTTTTCTTTTTAAGCAAAAGCACCGAATCATTTCCAGCAATATGAGGGTAAAAATGTAACTAGAATATCATCTCAAATGGTTTTCAGATTAAGCATATAAGCAGAAGAGTTTGTTTTTACAATTACTCCAATCTAGAAAAACTAATCAATCCCAAACACCCACCCTCATGGCTTGTTTTGTTATATCAACATGCAATAAGTTTACCCAAACACTTGTTATGATTTGCTTATTGTGTTTTATAAGAATTGAAAACATAATGTGGAAAAGCTAGTTGGAAACGAGTTTTTATCATGCCAACTCATAAAGTATTCCAAATAAGCTTGCCCAAACACCCCCTAACGACAACCTTTTATTCTTTTTGTAATACTATTAGTGGATACATATCAATTCTCTCTTATAATTTGGTTCTTCTTCCTTGCTCATTGATGACGTATAGGAAGTCTAACGTGACTTTGGACCAAACCCACACTATCAGAATACGGCTTTGGCCCAACTAGATCCGATTACAAGTACATAGGGCCGAAACTAAGCCCAGTCCCGCCCGGACATATTAAGACAGACGCGAACTATCCCTATTCCGCTTCCGCAATACATTGCAGCAGATTGACCAGTGTCCGCGGAAGGTAGTTCACTGCAGCAATCACGATTATGACGGATCCTTGCCCGATAAGGGTCCCACTCTGGCCACCAACAGATTATATGCGAAATACTAGGAAACCATAGTATTGCTAGCCTATAAATAGGAATAATCGTACATTCCAAAGAAGTACACAATATTCTCTCACTCTGACACACATATCTCTGACAACATGCTCTCTTACTCTTACGCCGGAGTCTAATCGTGGGGTCCGCCCCCACGGTAAGGCTAATGGTTTACTCTCATTGTGTAGGAAATCATCCAGATCACTTGATTTAGTACAAGATCCGATCCATTCATAGCTTGTTGGTCCGGCCCAACCAGCGTCCCAAATCCAACTTACACCCGTAACATAAATTGTTCTAACAAGTTGGCGCCATTCGTGGGACCGATATAACTGCGTTCCTTGAAAATACTCACCATGAGCAATGCACAATCTACCCCTAGCCATCCCAGATCCGATGTTCGGAACACAGTAGGGAAAGACAAACAAACCCCTCAGGGTTCCGCGAGGACTACATCCTCTGTAGACCTTGAGGAATTATACGAAAAGCATTATGAGAAATTACTGCCGATCAAGGCAGACAAATATGAGCATGAGCGAAGGAAGAAAGAAAAACTAGAAGAAGTAAAAGCGCGACTAGATTTTGGTGATGTTCGGAAGAGAACCACTAAGATGTAAGAGTCAGCATACTCTGAATCAAGGACAAGGTCACCTAGAAGACACAGTCGATCCCATAGCCCATCCAAGTTCCTAGCGTCTTCACAAGGGCTGAAATGCGAAATATCACGTTCACCACTGCATGATCAAAAGAACAAAGAAAGAAGAGAAAGTGACGTCTTCAAAGACTTGGAAGCATAGAGGACTGGAGTGTGTTCCGCATACTCCGACAGAACACTCCGACGTCGTTAGAAAACTCAAGTATACAAAAAAACATTTCTAAAAAGCCAAGACAAAGATGGAGGGGGACACTGGAAAGTCTAAATCACAAAACAAAAGCCTATATTGAATATGACGACCTCTCTAAGCCCTGGGTATGTACCGAGACTGATCCGTTTACGTCTCGGATTCGCCATTTCAACTTCCTAAAAACCCAAATGCCTAGTCATATAAAAACGTATGACGGAAGTGGAGATCCGGAAGATCACTTAAAAATCTTCCAGGCCGCGGCAAAGGACGGAAAGATGGTGACCATGCCAACAAGGGTACCATATGTTAAACTAGCTCCACACTTACTGGTGACGAATCTTCTTCCGCCAGAGTTCCTATAGAACAGTTAATACGATGGACCTGAGGGAAGCTTCTTGAAGAATTACCTCCAACATAAAAAAATGCATCAGAGACCCTATAGTACTCCATAACATCAAGTAAAGAGATGGGGAATCTACAGAAAACTTCATACAAAGATACAAGTCAGAGAGCGGAAACGTCAAGGGTGCGTCGGAATGCATGAGAATCTCCGGATTCGTGTACGGAATTACCAATCCTCGACTCATTAAAAATTCCATAAATATCCAAAACATAGATGAAATAATTCAAGTGGGCCCACGACCTTCCTTTAGGGGCAGGAGGGCTGCTTTTAAATCAAGAAAGGAAGAAAACACTCCCGACATGGAAACACAAAGGAGAGGAAGCCACAGGTCTTTAATGTGGAGAGATTGGTAAATAACTTATGTACGATTTGGGTGGGTCGATCGAAATTCCATGCTAATGTTGCAAGATTCAAAAGAGAGTACATGAAGGGAAGTGTTAACGTGGATAAGACTAAGAATGAATCGAATAAAAGGAAGTTTGATGGGTCTCATAAGAATGTGGAAAATACAGTTATTGGTAAATCATTTGTGTCTGTGGTGAAGACTAGCCGAATGCCAATAGATAAGGAATCTCCTCCTGCGATTGTCCTTGAAGATGATTGTTTGAATGCGAAGGATCTCACTCTGTCGTTGATGGGCAGAGTCAAAGAGATGGCCTCTTTAGTCAATCTTAAGAAGGCGCTTTGTAATGAAGGTTTTGATGTGGTTAAGATTAGCTATTTGGGAGAACTTTGGGTATTACTCGAATTCGAGACTGCGAAGGCTAAAGATTCATTTAGGGGTAATGTTGGTGTGGGCTCTTGGTTTTCGGTCATTAAACAAGCTTACGCCGAGTTTGTTCCTGAAGGTAGATTGGTTTGGGTGGAATTGGACGGTGTTCCGTTTAAATTCTGGTCGGGTCCTACTTTCAAACGTATTGCTGCTAAATGGGGTGAGTTATTGGATGTTGATGATTATGATGAGTCGAATCTTCATTCCAAAAGAATTTGCATTCTTTCTAAGGTTTGTGAGCACATTCACGAGAGCTTCAAAATTGTTTTTCGGGGTAAGGTTTATTGGGTGCGCGCAAGTGAAGTTCTAGGGTGGACTCCTGAATTTTCCGAAGAGGAGGAGGAAGACGAATTATCAGTGGAGGATAACAATGATGGCAGAATTAATGATCTCGAGGCAAATAATGGCATTGATGAGAGTGACGTGGAGGAGGTGCTTGAAACACTGTTTGATCAACCTGATGATCAGAAGGACAAACACTCGGAAGATCCTTTTGGTTTATACCCTTTATTGAACAAAGAAAATATCGAATTGGCACGAAAGGTTACTGAAGAAGATCATAGTTTGTCTCATCCGCCGGGTTTCACTCCGGAGGAGGGTTTGAATGAAGGTAATACTGTTAATCTTGACATGAAGGACTACGGAGAAAATGAGAGAGATGACAATTCGTTTGTTAACCTTGAAGATGGTAAGGATAATTCTGAGTCGGTAAACAAAAATTCAGAATCAAAGCGTTCGGGTCACTCTAAGTACTCTGTTCTGCCGCGAACGGGGGGTTCTATTTTAAATCTTATGGAGGAAGTTGTGAAGGTGGGCCAAACTATGGGTTATAACATGGATGGGTGCATCAAGGATATCACTGAGATCATTGAATCCCAAGGAGAATTTGGGGTTAATCGATGAATTTTATGTCTTTGAACGTTCAAGGCCTCGCCCAAAAGGCCAAAAAAGATTGGGTAAAGGAGTTGTGTGTTAAAAATAAAGTGAATTTTGTGGGTCTTCAAGAAACTAAGATGGGGTCTATTGATCTAAGTAGTGTGAGGTCTTGCTGGGGTAATTCTAATTTTGATTATGTGCATAGTGATTCCGTTGGTAACTCGGGAGGGATCTTGTGCATTTGGGATCCTAATTCTTTTCGGAGGAGTAGCTTTACGAGATCGGACTATTTTGTCATTGTTCGAGGTGTGTGGTTGAAATCAGGGATTGATCTTATGATAGTGGTTGTATATGCGCCTCAAGAGGCTAAAGAAAAGCGTATGTTATGGGATTATTTGGCTCATGTGTCGAATCAATGGGTTGGTAAACTTGTTATGATGGGCGACTTTAATGAGGTGAGATATAAATCGGACAGATATGGTTCGAATTTTAATGCTCACGACGCTGAGATTTTCAATTCATTCATATACAACGCGGGTCTTGATGAAGTCCCTTTAGGAGGAAGTGCTTATACCTGGTGTCTCAAATCTGCTTCTAAAATGAGTAAATTGGATCGATTTTTTGTTTCCGAAAATTTGTTGAGCATGTGTCCTAATATCACTGCTATTACCTTGGAGCGGTTTATTTCAGACCATCGTCCTATTTTATTACGTGAAGTCAGGTATGATTACGGTCCTATTCCTTTTCGATTCTATCGTTACTGGCTGGAAGTTGATGGTTTTGACAAGTTGGTTAGGGATTCTTGGAACGTGGCTCCTGTTAACAAGAAAAATGCCATCCGAAACTTCATGGGTAAACTTAAATTTCTTAAAGACCGTATTCGGAGCTGGCTCTCTATTCATAGGTCGAATTCGCGAGGTGAGATCTATTTCCTTAAAGAGGAGTTGCGGTCTTGTGATGAGGTTATTGATAAGGGAGATTGCTCGAATGAGGTGGTCCATAAACGTACGGAGATTCTCAACAAGATTCATCAGGTAAATAATATTCAAGCTTCGGAAATTGCTCAAAAAGCCAAGATTAAATGGGCAATCGAGGGAGATGAAAATGTGAAGTTTTTTCATGGTATGCTAAACAAGAAGCGCAATCAATCTAATATTCGGGGTATTATGGTGAATGGGACGTGGGTCGATGACCCGGTTCAGGTGAAACGTGAATTCTTTGAACATTTTCGGGGTAGGTTCGATAAACCATCAGTGAATCGAGCGTGTATTGATACCCCTTTTCCTGTCTCCCTATCGATTGATCAGAAAGAGGATATGGAATGCAGGATTTCTAAATAGGAGGTTAAAAGGGCTGTGTAGGATTGCGGCGTTGATAAGTCTCCGGGTCCGGATGGTTTTTCATTTGGCTTTTACCGTCATTTTTGGCCTGTGATTGAGAAGGATGTGTTTGAGGCTGTTGACTATTTCTTGATGTATGGTGAAATACCGAATGGATGTAACTCAAACTTTATTGCTTTGATTCCTAAAATCCTTGATGCCAACATGGTTAAGGATTTTCGTCCTATAAGTTTGATAGGGAGCTTATACAAGATTATTACTAAAATCTTGGCGAACCGATTATTTGGTGTGCTTGGTGATATTGTCAATGAGGTTCAATCAGCTTTTGTGGCGGACAGACAAATCCTAAACGGTCCATTTATTCTTGATGAGGTTCTTCAATGGTGTCGTAGGAAGAAAAAACACGCTCTTATTTTCAAAGTTGATTTCGAAAAAGCTTTTGATTCGGTCCGCTGGGATTTCGTAGATGAAGTGTAAAATAAATTTGGTTTCCGTGAAAGATGGAGGACTTGGATTCAAAGTTGTCTTAGATCATCCAGGGGGTCCATTCTTGTCAACGGTAGTCCTACGGAGGAATTTCAAATTTTGTTAGAGGACCTTAACAAGGGTGAATCCTTTAATCCCCTTTTTTTATTCATGTCTTAATATGGAGAGCCTTGCCTTTTCTTTACCAACGTGTGGGTTGATGCGGTTTGTTTACGGGGATCAAAATAATTCCATGGGTGAATTTGTCTCATTTTGTTTTATGCGGATGAGTTGCAATCTTCTTGGCCAATGAGAGGAGCTCAATATCGATATCTTTAGTTATGAGTATTTGGATTGTTTTTTCCAGGCTTTCTTCAGTCTACGTTATTAACATGTGTAAGATTAAGATTAAAGGGTTAACGTTGAAGATGGGATGGTTTAAAAACACTGCTTCTAAACCTGGTTCTTGTACTTAAGACATCCATACACTTTATTTGGACGAAAGTTGGGGAGAAATAGTCTAGGAAGCAAGTCATGAAAGAATGGTGGACAACGTGTTTAAACTCGTCTTTCTAGATGGAAGATTAAACTCCCTTTTCAAAATCGGGAGCAAGACTTACTCTTCGGTAAAGTCGTGTTAGGATCTATGCCAATCTCCATATGTCCAAATTTTAAGGTTCCCTCGATGAATTTTTAAATACTTCTTGAATCTATACGAGTCGGTTCTTTAATGGCCCAGTGTATCCGAAAGTAACAAAGCTCTGTAAGAGTGGAACGAAGGTCCTAACTCCGAAGGATAAAGGGGTTTTAGAGGTTCAACTGTTTTGCCCTAATAAGGCTCATGTCACAAGTGGGTTTTGTTCTGTTCTATATCAAAAATGTTTCCTTTTATGGACTAAAAGTAATTAAGGCTATTTAATAGGGAGGAACGAATTTGAACAAGGATGTTTACCTGGTAGAGTTCAAACTCTGTTGACAGTCGATAGTTCACACACGAAGTAAGGAATGTTACAAGTTCGGGGTAAATAATGATTGCAGAATTACATCCATTGAAGTGGGAAATGGGGAGAACACGGCGTTCGGGTTTGACAATATGTATGAAGAGCGGTGTAATCCAAGAGCTGTTCCCGCCACGTAGGTTTCGCAAGCTTGAGTTGAATAAGAATGCTAAGTAAGTTTCGAAATTGAATCGTCGAAGGTCAATTTAGATAACATCATTTCTGAAGAAAAGCGAGAAATAGAATTGAAGAATCAAACTTAACTCATTGGCTGAGAATTCTCGTATGACTACTCCTGGCCTTGGCCAAAATGTTACGTTTTTGATGTAGAAAGAGATGGTGTCTTTTCGGTGGCATTCAATAATTCTAAAGGAGATTGATTGGAATCGGTTTTCAAGATGTTAGTTGCCGACTAGGTGGTTATAATTCCGTGCCAATCAGGTGAATATCATGCTTGGAAGTTTCAAATCTAACACGTCTCATCCAACGAATTTTAATATCTCTTCGACGTGGAATGGATATTGAATCGAATGTTTGACCCCAAGTTTGTAATGCAGGTGTGGTATCGACAAAACCATATTTTACGTTTCAAAAATGCGTTTGTAGAGAGACAGATTATGCGTAAGATATCTTCTTGTGGAAAATCAACTATTTGGATGTGAATTCTTAGAGGAAATGGCGAGTTTTGGTTGGTTTCTTATTCGGAATCAATCCAAACTCAAAGTGCGTTCTTGAGTGGTTATACTATGGTTTTGTGGTGGTATAAGTGGAACTTTCGCAACAGCTTCTTTTGATAAGAAGATACCCCTGAAAAGTGCCTGAAATTTGATCATTTTAGTTATCTAGTTCTTATTATTGGGTGTAAATTTTTTTATTTTTTTATTTCTATCCAGCATGAAAAACTGTGGTGCATCGATCAAGTTGACGAAAGTTAAAACCCATAATAGTTGTTTCAATGTTTGATCTAGCTCCTTGCTAGTGTTTTAATAAATCGTCGTTCAAAAAAAAATCTTGGAATAACAAGCACGGACGTTCGGGCGCTTAGTAAACCCAAACCAGCCATTTTTGTAATATAAAGTATAGAAGATACGCAGAACAATACTAACACAAGGTTTCAATGTAACAAACGCGCACAGGGATTTTCAAAGTGAGAAACCTTTGCAAGACCCAAAACTAGACAGTTGGGAAACGGAATGCGGAAGTGAACAGACAGACACAAAGAAGTGGATAATGCAAGTCGAAAGTTGGCATAATCAAAAGAACCGGGAAAACATTCACAACCTTAACCGACGGTCTCTCATGCATATGTTATCAGGAACCTGGCAATTGAGGAAGAACTTCCTCTGGAACAAAAACTTTATGCAGACTGAATCAAGTTTTTCTTGCGTAGAACACACTTAAATGGATGTAATAGTTGGCCAACTAAAGCGAAACAAGGAAGATTAACCTGAGATAAAAATCGAAGTTCAAAGATGAACAGATTTTAGTGCAAATAAAAAAAGCTCCAAATTTATCAACTCCCAAACCCCCCTCCACCCCCGCCACCCAATAAAATTGCATAAAAAGTGGAAGAGATAAAAAAAATAGCTGAAATATGAATCGGCTATTTATACCCATGGAAAAATATTAATTCAACGAAATGCCCTAGATGAAGACGCGTGTCAAACACTACACCAATCAACTGGAGCACAAAACGCAGTAAAAAGATAATGAAAAAAGCTGAATATGGGCCCCTGACAGTCAAATCAAAGCAAAAGATGAAATGGAACATGAAGGATCCACGTAACCAACAACCTACTGCAAGAATGACACAAAAGACTGGAAGAAAATGAGAAAAAAAGGGAAAGTCTTACGGAACTCTAGTCCTAGTAATGCTACCGCAACGCATAACTTGCTAACAGCATACAAAGAAAGGCGAACTAGACTGGGGGGACTTGATGAACGTAGAGGAAGTCCTACTTGACATTGGTCCAAACCCACACTATCAGAATATAGGCTTTGCCCAACTCGATCCGATTACAAGCACAAAGGGCCGAAACTACGCCCAGATCCCGTCAGGCAGCGGCCCCGGACATAATACTATATTAAGACGGACGCGGACTATCCTTATTCCGCTTCCGCAATACATTGCAGCGGATTGACCAGCGTCCGCGGAAGGTAGTTCGCTGTAGCAATCACGATTATGACGGATCCTTGATTGAAAAATCTACACCGCTAGTTGATACAGGGCATTCTAACCAGGAAGACGATCATGCTGCAAAAGATATTCCTAGAATTACAAGTATGATGATGGAGAAAAATAAAGAAGATGACATGTATGCTTGCTTTAAGAAGTTGGAAAATATTGGTTGGGGAACAGAAGATCCGTTGTACGACACTGCACTTTTGCTTTTTGTTGAAAGCGCTGAGTATA
Organism: Tanacetum coccineum; assembly: GCA_026074375.1. Lineage (NCBI taxonomy): Eukaryota > Viridiplantae > Streptophyta > Magnoliopsida > Asterales > Asteraceae > Tanacetum > Tanacetum coccineum. The sequence goes on along the minus strand of BQNB010000037.1, from coordinate 174,189 downwards.
GGAAACTTTGGTTGCTTTTGAAGCCGGAAAGTTGTGGGAAATGGGTTAAGAATGCTGGAAGTAAGCTTGGACTACTCGGTTGATTTAGGAAAAGGCATAATGTTTTTTGTGAATCGATGTTATGTTTATGTTTCATCTAGAAATTGAACTGCTTAATTATGTTGTTGTGTCAGGGATCATCCATGTACTCTTCCTAATGTTTTCATGTAGTATGACGGTTAACAATAAATTTATTAAAAAGCATTTTTCTGTTCATCAGTATAATTACTTGGTATTCCTTTACATCATCTGCAGCTCCAATGCAGTTTTTTTCTACTTCACGAGCTGCTACAACCTAGTGTTCAATCTAAGTCAATTTCAAGACCGAATTCCAAATTCAGGTCCCTTGTATCACACTGTCTAATCTTAACATAACAGGGGATATATATACTCAACCACCTCCAATAATTACTTGTAAACATATTAAGTTTATTATCGTTCTGCTGTTAATGGTGAATTCTGCTGATAAACTACCATGAATTTACCTCTGAGACAGCGGGTAGGGAGTTTGGTAAACATATTTATGTACACTAATCTGTTTCTGAATATAAATTTGAGATGAAAGCGTCAAAGTATTCTGTTCCGATTTGGTGTTCCTAGTGTGGGTTTTAAATTAATTTTGGTAAAGGATGGTGTTCTTCATCTGCAAATCTGCAATTTTGGCTCTAGGAGAAGTTCCCATGAATTAAAGAAATATATATACAAAAAACTTTAATACATAGCGATGTCATTAGCGACGAGCATATGGCGAGGACCATTTCGGGTAGGACAAGTCCTCGCCAAAGCCCTTTATTCATAACATGTCCTCTCCGAAACCCTTAAAATGACCTCAAAGTTGTAGTGTAACTTTAATACATACGAAACCCAAATTAAAAACAAGAATATAATTTTTGTTTTATGGTCCTAGTATTCTATGAATATTTAAGGGATAATTGGTACTACTATTCTATGAATATTTGATAATTGGTCCAAACAATTCGTTAAAAAACAGACGAAATCGTAAAAAACGATCGAAAAAGTAAAAAAACGATGAAAACAGACGAACACGTAAAAGAGGGGAAAAATCGGACGAAAACGTAAAAAACCGTCGAAAACGTAAAAAACGAGACGAAAACGTAAAATAACGTCGGAAAACGTTCAAAAATGTCGAAAAGCATATAATATGGACAAAAACGTATAAAAGGTACTAAAACGTATAAAACGAAGGAAAACGTATGACAACATATAATACGTGCTTGAAAGGTGGAAAAGTGACGAGCAAAAAAACCATTAAATAAATAAGATTTGCCATGTAGCCTATTTATCTCATCAGTGCCCCGTTTTAGCCCGTGCCCGTTAAACCGTGCCCGCCAACCCATTTTGCCACCTCTACTTAAACTAATGAAGATGAATGAAACTTCTATAACTTAAGGTATGTTTGTTTTGATTATAGGTTTGGATTAGGATTAGGATTAGGATTCGGTATAGATTTGAAAGAAATATATGAAAGATAAAAGTTATGATAGTATTAAAAGTGTTTGTTTTATATAATAAAATAGGAATGAGGCTTATGTTTTATGATTATTTTAATCATAAAAAGAAGAAAAAAAATAGAAACCCAAGGGTGGCCTAGTGGTAAAAGGACTTGCAAGTGTTACACTAAAAGGTGTGAGGTCTCAAGTTCGATTCGCGAACCACTAATAACTAACAAGTCATTCTAGAAAAAATAAAAAATAAATAAAACTCGATTCCAGCTAGGTGCAAACAACTCTGAAATGGTCATGCCAACCTCCTGAAAGGGAGGGCTTTACCTGTTTTGAATCTGTGTGGCAAACCCCGTAGATTAGTTAGCTTAAAGAGTGGAAACCATGGTTAAAAAAACTATAATTAAATAAATGCAAAATATTAAAATGAAGTACACTTGCACGTTTTTTCATAAGCCCTTTTATGTTGAATATCAGCAAAGTTATATAACACAAAGACTTTTCTGAAAACCCTTATCTAAGGGTATTAAACACTGTTCTAAAGACCATACCCTCATAACAAACAATTATTTTAGCTATGATTGTATTCTTTAAGTTTAAAAGGTGCTAAACAAACAGACCCGTTGTCTGGAAAACAAGAAATTGAGTCTCGATATATGAGTGAAACTGTGAAAGCAAAACTAGAAATATTGATGCTGAAAAATAAAAGAAAAAGAGAGACACAAGGGTTCATTTTAGCAACTTTATAAACAACATGTAGTTAAAAGTAACATTTTCACTAAACCACTTTAATGCTCATCGCAGGGTTTAGGGTTTACGGTTTTCCTTCACATTCCAATC